>JANFOE010000410.1:600000-841959 GCA_025667525.1 Glebionis coronaria | reverse complement strand
CAAAATCAAATACAAAACTTTTAAAAGATATACATGAAACAAAATCTAAACACGTCATTTGTTTTCATGCCCCTTCATTTTTTATCAACAAATCTTTATATACCAACTTTTTTTTCCCAAAAACACTAGACAATTAAACGAATGTTTTTATTTATTGCTTTGACTAACAGAGAACAAACCCTTTTGTTCTCCTTTAATTCACAAAGAAAAAAAATAAAAAATTAACAACATATTTATGAATACACAAAACCAGATCTGGTATTAAAATTTAAACATTAAGAAAAACAAAACTTGTTGAAAACCACCAACATCACACACATCTTTGTTAAACCTTCGACTACCGACTTAATTTCCGCAACCAATCAACAAGCCCACCATACTTTATTTTTAATCATGTTTTCCATTCTCATCTTACACCGCCAACTACCAAAATGAACCTAACCTAAAGGTTCACCTTAATTTAAACTCAAAATTAGGTGGTGACTGGGCGAATCGGTTGGAGGGTTGTAGGATGACGAGTTTCGTAGTAGTTGTGTGGGTGATGGTGATGTGAGTGTTGAAATGGTGGTGTGTGATGGTTGTCACTTGTCAGAGTGGTGGTGGTGTGATGGTGGTGCGGTGGACTAGTGGTGTTCGTCGAAATATCACAGAAAAAAATAAAGAGAGTGAAGGGGATGGTTGTGATTATGTGTTTATGAACAATGAAAAAAATGATAAGATGATTGTAATCATCTGTTTGTGACCTGTGCAATCACTAAAAAAGATAGTAAAAAAATAATAATAATAATAATAATAAAAACATAAAAATTCGTTAACACCCCTCATTAAAACATGCAGAAACTCAAAAATACCCTTCATTTCATAGTCAACTAACTGGTTTTTTTCAAATGACCGAACCCGTTATAAATAACTATCATGAGGACCAAGCCACTAGAAAAAAAAGTAAAATGACTATTTCTGTTAAACTCGAACGATTACAGGGACCATTTTTGCAATTAACTTGCCAGATTATAAGGAAGGGGAGCACTAGAAATAATCGTAATAAGTGAATAAACATATTGACTAGATGTCATGTGTAGTGGTGCGAATAAATCGGTTTAAACCGGTTTTCGGTTATTAGAAAACCGGTTTTTTTAATAACCGGTTTTTTTTAAATAGATTTTTTTCGGTTACAAATGTTCGAATCGGGTTTTTTCGGTTATAAATTTTTGTTATCGGTTTTTTACCGGTTCGGTTTTTTCGGTTATAATTGTTCGAAATCCGGTTTTTTGGGTTATAAATTTTCGTTATCGGTTTTTTCGAAATTTAAAACTTCGTCATATATATATAATAAACTTGTTAATAATAGAAAGATACTAAAAAATACAATATCATAGGGGTTTCCCGCCATCTAAACAATACAATCATACAAACATAATTTTTATAAACAATCAAACAAGCATAAATATTGCCTTAGGCGCAGAAAAATTGAAGTAATATGGAAAAGGTTTCATGATCAAGAGAAAAGCATTTATCCAAGGATTCTTTCAGCATCATAGAGGCTTCCTGCCATCTATATACTTGACAAAGACTAATTAAGAGAGCTGGGAGCGGTTGGCACGAGAATGTGATGTCAAAGCCGCCACGTAGGATTTTGGGGGCTTTGGCACCAGAATCCCGTTGGCACCATATTTCAGGGGTAACAGTTGGCACCCAGATTTTCTGGTGCCAACGAAAATAATTATTTTATTATTTTTTTCAAAACACAAAATAACTTAAATAAAACTTTATTAATTTAAAAAAAAAACTTTACAAAAAAAAACATTACAATAAAGAAACATAACAATAAAAAAATACGGAACATAAAAATAAAGAAAATAAATAACGAAAAGAAATAAACTAGTTCTCAGGAAGGGCATACGATTCACGAATTGCATTTTATTCGATGATAGCCCGATACGATGCACATCTTGCGTGTGTCGATTTTAAGAATCGCGAATTCTTGAGCCACCTTGTGCATGTGGAAATACGCAATTTTTGCGTTTGACACACGCTCCATGATACCTAACTTAGCTTTTATCTCACGCTCGTATTGCTCTTTCATCATTTTTTGATAAGCTTTCGGGTTTGAACCGGAGCTAGCCGATGAGTTGGTGCATCGTTGACTTTTAGCAACACGACACGCCCCGGGTAGCCTCGGGACGGCGTCGGGACCGAAGAACACGGGACCTTCTTCGGTAACACGGAGACGGTGTCTCCTTTCTTGAGTCAAATCGGGGTTCCTCCACTTATGCTTGTCCTTCAAAAAATTCCAAGATGACTTGTGCTTAAAAATTATCCCCCCGTCATCCGTTTATTACGCTAGATCAACCCGTGCCATAAACCCCTAATCATTCTTCCCACTCATCATTTGCATCTCGTCATAAATACTAATAAACTTCTTGATAGCACGATTCAACGGGGTCCATTTTCCCGTTAACATGTTCTTAGTGCGTTTCGAGAATTTTTTTGTTTTTGCCACCGCATTGTATGTCTCTTCTACCCGGTACCAAAAAGTATCCTTTGTTTGACTCACACCAACATTAGGATCCTCGGAAATTTCTATTTAAAATTCAGACAAAAGCAACTCCTCGTCATCGGTCCACAAATGCCGATCCGAACCATCATCTTCTTCGTCGTCCGCCACGTGAACCACCTCTTTAGCCTTAGCGTTACTAGTCTTAGCCTTACTAGTCTTACGGTGAACTTTCTTTGACGTTGGTGTCGGGACTTGTTCTTCATCTTCGTCAATTAGGTGATGGGATTGTTGGTCGGATTGTGGTGTAGGTTGTGGTTGTGGTTGTGAACCCATTTGGGATTATAGAAATTGTTGAAATTTCGCCCATTGATCTTGTTGATATTTCATGAAAGCTTCATTTTGTTATGGTGGATAAAATGGGGAATAGTTGAATTGTGGTTGAGAAGAAGCACCCGGATTCGAAGATGAACCGGGATTGTAGTTTTGGAATTAGTTAGAGGGATCGTCAGGCATATTGTTAGTCCAATTGGGATCCATTTTTTTAAGAGAAATTGAAATAATTTGGAGAAGAATGAGATAAAAAGTGTAAGATTTGATTGTAAAAAATTGGTTGAAAAGAGGTTTAATATATAAAGTGATTCGGGAGTGTTTTTTGAAAAAAATTAAGCCCAACGGATAATTTTGCAGCCCCAAGGACTACTTTTAAAAAAATGATTTTTTTAATAAAAACCCCTCCAACGGATATAATTTGAATCCAAAAAAAAGGGAGAAATGGTTCACGCGAGCTAGTCCGGTTGGCGCGAGCCCCTTTGGCGCGAAGCTGGGAACGGTGCGTCAACGGTGACTTGGCGCCAAACACTTACAGCCCACCTAACAGCCCCTGCTCCCCCTACTCTAACAATGAGTTTTAAGTGAAGAGATCTGGTGATATGCTACCTGTAACACCCCATTTTGGTAAATGGAATGGCACGCGTGATTATGGCGTGTCATCAAAGCATACAAGGAAAATGGCTTAAAACATTACATGACCATAAAAGGAAATACCGGAAACAAACATCGGTACCCCAAAGTATAAGCTCATCTCATACAAACATAAGTACTGTAAAGGAAAAGGACTAAACAATGTCCATAGCAATAAGTAGCAAAATGTATGATGCAATGCATAAAGTAGAGAAGGCTAGAAAGCTTCCAATCCATATGCACGTACGCTTAGGGTCTACGAGCGCCCTTGAGTACCTGCCGGTTGGGAACATGAAAGGAAAAGGGTTGAGCATAACGCTCAGTGCACGGATATACAAGTATGACATGGAACAACGTAAGCATAAAAGACTAATAGCAACGGAATAACATAAGTTCTAAGTAATCTGGATTCATGTTCATAAAACTGGTTTTATAGTTTGAAAAGACTTATGTTTCTATGAAAATCTGTTTAATTAGCCAAATAGCCCATATAGGTCATGAGGTTCCACCGTGCTTGAATACTTGGAGGGGATACCTCGTCATGCAATTAGAGAGGTTGTCTCTAATTAAATAGTCTGGGTAGGAGGGATCAACTCCTAGTGAAGGATGCAAGGCACACATCGCATTCACTCTGATAATACTGCTAAACATGAAACTAGGATGCACCCATACGCCCCACATGATAATATAATATAATGGCCCAAACTAAAAAGGGACGCCACGAGCAATCACTTCGCCGCGGGAAAGTCATAACACAGGTGCCTCTAGTGTTATGATTATGGTACCTCCATAACTAGGTGACACTGGTCATGCATGTATATGGCTTAGGCTCTTAATCTAACATAAGTATCAAACATATAAAACAAATGCTGGGAAACAGTTGGTTGCAGACGGGGAATCCTAATAAGGAAAGAATGTTCATACTGAAAGGACGGGTAATCCGTACCTTAAGTCCAGTGAACGAAGAAGACGAACGGAAGCGAGTCCTACTTCGATCTCACTAATGCTACATAAATAGTATACGTGTATAAGTATTCTGATTACTGATTACGTAACTGATTTTATCATGTCTTAACTTGTTTTATATGTTCATGTCTTGTTTTACTGATTTTAACGTTATGCTGTGTTTATCATGTATTCTGCATAATTCTGATTAAGTATTACTTGTATTTCTTGTATTATTATACTTGTTATGTAATAATAAGTAACTTTATAAAAATAGCAGGTTTCCTAAAATAGAAAGTTTCCAAAAATAGAAAGTTTCTAAAAATAGAAAGTTTTAAAAAATGAATTAACTGTTTAAAATAGATTAGTTCCTAAAAATAGAAAGTTTCCAAAAATAGTAAGTTTCCTGAATTAGAAAGTTTCCATATTTAGAATCAAGCTGAATTAATATCATAAGTCATGTAGTTATAGTATAGTTTATAAATAATATTCTATTAATTAAATAAAATATAGGTTATACGATTTAATTAAATATAAGCATGATTTAATTAAATTAAAGTGTATAAAAATACTTAGGTTAAAACATGTATTAATACTATATTAATATAACCTAAGTCATGATTATTAATTAATTATATGTCATGTTTAATAATTAATTAATACTTTAGTGTAAAATAAAGAAATAAACACTTAGGTTAAACATGTATTATTTAATAATAATAATAACCTAAGTTTCATGTTTAATTAAATTAATTATAAGTCATGTATTAATTAATTTAATTATCTTGTAAAAATAATATACTTGTAAAATTAATTAGACTTGTAAAAATATTCATGAACCGAATCCGTGTGTTATTGTAAAACCCGCATGCTTTTACCATGAATAGTGCCCTTAAGATCGTACGTTCTAGATTAAAACTTACCTCATTTAGTATTGATCACATTCATGTGCTAATAATCAAGCAAGTGCATACGTGTATGACATGACAAGTATCGATTACGTACGAACTCATGATAAACAGTTAATAAATATATCACGTGAACATAATTAAATCATGACCACCATTTAAAATACAAATTAGAATACTTACGTAAATACATATAATATAATTACGAGCGTTACGATTACGGTAACTACATGATAAAATAAACAGAAACGCTTCAGACACGAACACGTTTAACCACGAACGAACACGAAACATCGGGACACGAGAAAGGTACGGGTACCCCATGTGGGGCCCCCATACCCACGGCACAACCACAAGAAATGGGCTAAGCCCATGGACTTTTACAAGTAAAGGGGGGTTATGTAACTTTTCATTTCATTTCACTTTTACAAGAAAATAAACAAAAACCCTAAAAAGAGTTTTTCTCCTCCTCCTTTTCTCCTCTTTGTGCCGCCACCTTAACATCACCATAGGAGGGTGATTGGTTGATTTTGATCTCAAAAACTATTGCTATAATCATTGTTTGTTCATCCTTTTTCCAAGCTACATAGTGGTATACCTTTCTAACCCTTCTTTTTAATTCTTTTTAATTCTTTTAAATCTTTGATTATTTTCATGAACATGTTATTATTTTCTTATTAAAACATGGTAATTAATCATTGATCTAACATGTTTTGGGGTTAACTAAAATCAAAGATTGATTTAAAGGGGTGTTTGTTTTAGCCGCCTAGCAAAACAAACCCGAGGGGGGTTTGGTTTGCTATTGCCGCCACCACCAAGACCATTTTTGGTCTTGGTTGGCTCATGTGGGACCCACGGCAGCAAGGAGGCACACGTGCCCCGAGTTTGGCTCGGGGTACGGTGTCGAATTCATGCCCGATTCATGGTTCGTTGGTTAAATCATGATTTATGCTACATGTTAATTTTATGAATTATGAACTTAGGATATAATTAATTAATAACATGAAATATTAATTAAATCATGACTTAGGTTATTTTAATTATTAGTTTAACATGACATTAATTTAACCTAAGTATTTTATGTTATAAGTTATAATTAATTAATTATTAAAACATGCCTATAATTAATTAATTTAGACATGACTTAGGTTATATTATTAATAATAATAATACACATTTTAACCTAAGTAATTCATTTCATTTTAATTAAAACATGTTATACTTTAATTAAAATGCTTAACCTATAGTTTAATTAAGATACATGAAATAATAATTAAACTATATACTATATCATATGACTTAAGAAACAAGCTTATAAACACTAGGACTTATATGTTAGCTTATGTAACCAGCTTAATTCTAAATCTATTAATGGAAACCTTCTATATATGGAAATCTATCTATTTCAGGCAGCTAATCTAATCATGGAAACCTTCTATATATGGAAACTTATTTAATTAAGGCAGCTGATCTATTTTTGGAAACTTTCTATTTTTAGAAACTAATCTATTTTAAGCAGTAAATTCTATTTTAGGAAACTTTCTATTTTTGGAAACTTTCTATTTTTGGAAACTTTCTATTTTTGGAAACTTTCTATTTTTGGAAACTTTCTATTTTTGGTAACTTTCTATTTTTGGAAACTTTCTATTTTTGGAAACTTTCTATTTTTGGAAACCTGCTATTTTTGGAAAGTTACTTATTATTACACAGTAAGTATAATAATACATGAAACACCAGTAATACTTAATCAGATTAATCAGAATATTAGATAAACACAGTTCAAGGTTTTAAACAGTAAACCATGACCTAAAACATACCAAATCAGCTAAAATGAGACACAAAACCCAGTACGTAATCAGTGAATCGATACTTATACACGTGTGTATTCATGTAGCGTTAGTGATCCAGAAGTAGGAGTCTTTCTTCCGTTCATTCACTGGACTTGAGGTACGGATTCCCGTCCTTTCAGTATGGACATTCTTTCCTTATTAGGATTTCCCCGTATGCAGCCAACTGTTTTCCCCAGTATTTGTTTTATTGTTTTGAACTGCTTATGTTTAATTAGCATAATCTATAGCCATATACAAGCATGACCAGTTTCACCTAGTTATGGAGGTACCATAACCATAGCATTGGAGGCACCGATGTTATGACTTCCCCACGGCGGAGTGATTGCTCGTGGCGTCCCTTTCAGTTTTGGCCATATTATTATATCATGTGGGGCGTATGGGTGCATCCTAGTTACATGTTTTATTCAGTTTATCATGGTGAATGTGGTGTGTGCCTTGCACCCTTCACAAGGAGTTGATCCCTCCTACCCAAACCAGTATATTGATTAGAGGCATCCCCTCTAATCAGCATGATGAGGTCACCCCTCCAAGTATTCATGCACGTGACCTTTTCATGACCTATATGGGCTATGGTATATATATATATGTTAAAACAGTTTCACAAGATAAACATAAGGCTTTTCAAACTATAAAACCAGTTTTCTTGATACTTAACCAGTTTTCTCAGAACTTAGTCTTCCGCTGTTATATGTTACATGCTTATCCTACTTCATGCTTTATTGTACATCCATGCACTGAGCGTCTTGCTCAGCCGTTTTCCTTTTCATGTTCCCAAAACGGCAGGTACTCAGGGACGCTCGTAGATCTCAAACGTACGTGCATATGGATTGGAAGCCTTACTGTCTTTCTTTACTTTATGCATTTCCTTTACTTTGATACAGTTGCTATGGACATTGTTTCGTCCTTTCCTTTTACAGTATTTATGTTTGTGTGTGATGAGCTTTACTTTGGGGTACCGATGTTTGATTCCGGTATTTCCCTTTTATGGTTGAATAATGCTTAGACATTTACCCTTGTATGCTTTGATGACACGCCATGATTATGCGTAATATTCCATTTCCAAAATGGGGTGTTACAATTATGGTATCAGAGCCAAGGTTTCGACCTGTAGGCTCTCAAATATGACCTGTGATTAGTGGGTAGTCACTACGGTCTTCCTAGAACTGACAGTTGTTTTCATGCATTCATCATTTTTAAGCATACATATACATGTCATTGTTACAGGGTTTTTGACTAAGTAATGGTTGGTACAGGACTGGCCCTATTTAGTCGCATGTGTTTTATCGAAACTTTTAGATTTGGGACCGACCCATAGGCGTCCCCTCGATATGTCTTTTATTTTGAGTGAACTGACCTGGGGCGTTCACTCTCGAGCATCAAAAGTTTTCATAAAACTGCATCATGCATTCATACAAAGATTTTTCTGGCATAAAATTTTTCTCATGAAATTTTGGTATAAATTTTTTTTTATATTTTATGTTGGAACTGTTAATCATATGTTTGTGTTATACTGTCAGATGGTTCTCACACGCGAGCAAGAGCAGCTCAATGCTGCAATTCAGGCTGACATGCAAGCCTTACTTCCTCAACTGAGGAATGACATTCGTGCTGAAGTCCAAGCTGCCAACAATCAGCAGCAGCAGAATCAGGCACCTCCTCCTCCTCCTCCCCCAGTGACACTAGCGGTATGGTTGGAAAGATTTAACAAGCTCCGTCCTAGAGCTTTCGAAAAGACTGATAGCCCCAGCGATGCTGAAAGCTGGCTGACTCACATTGAGAAAATCTTCAATGCTATGGGATGTGACCCCGCCTTCAAGGCAAGATTGGCATGTTACCGGTTTGAAGGCGATGTACTCAAGTGGTGGCTAGCTTTGACGCAGTCAGAAGGAGGTGATGAATGGGTCGCTGGTTTGACATGGGCCCAATTCAAGGAGAGAGTGATGGAGCAGTTCTTTCCTAAGGCAGAGCAGGACAAACTCAAGCGAGAATACCATGGGATACGTCAGAGAGCGGGCGAGAATAGCAACGAATTCATGCAGCGCTTTCTTCGCTTGGCAGGTTTTCTGGGAGCAGCGGCTGGTACTCCTGAGGAGCAGGCACACCATTTTAGGTGGCCACTTCGCACCTCGGTCGCGAACAATCTGGTATGTGCTACGTTCAATACAGTAGAACAAGTGGCCGACGCAGCAAGGAAGCTTGAGATGTTGCAGGAACGCGATGAGTTCGGGGAAGCTGAAAGACCCGACAAGAGGTAAAACATTTCGTGTTCTATCGATAACCAGATCGCATCCTATCATTATATGTTCTATAATCATCTCTTAAACTATATCTTCCAGGCAGAAAACTGGGGACCGGTCTCAGCCGGCTACTCAGCAGCAGCCTAATCAGCCCAAAGGAAACGGTCACACTAACGACCGTTCTGTTGTGGAAAGGCGCAACGGTAATGATAATTACCGTAACAATGCGGGACACTCCAACAACAGCAGGTCCTACTATTTACGCATCTTCTTATGATTTCATGTTATATTTCCCATGCTGACACTATATTAATCTCTACCAGGAACCACGGTAACGGAAGGGACCAGAACCACAGGGGTTCTCAGCCTAACCGTTCAGCTAACACTGGTAAGCATCTTATGACGCTTACGTCCCATACTCGTGCATATACTTTATTCTTAACACGTTTTGTCATCAGCAGGCCCTCAGCAAGCAAGGACTCCTGCTGGAGGATTCACTCATCCTCTTTGCAGCACTTGCCATCGCAGACACCCTGGCCCATGTCGTCGTGATTCGGACGCGTGCTACAAGTGCGGCCTCCCTGGCCATCGTATGAGAGATTGCCGTAAGGGTGAAATGGAGGGTACTTCGGGTCATGCTGATACTAAACCGCCTCCTACCACTGGGCGTGTCTACACGACATCGCGCGATCAGGCAAACAAATCTACAGGTACCATTACTGGAATTTTGTATATGTACGGCCAGGCTGCATGTGTTCTTTTCGACACGGGTGCCACTCATTCAGTTATTTCCACTACTTATGCTAAGAACATCAGGACACTTCCCTTGCCATTAGAAAATAAGCTTACCATTTCCACGCCTCTGAGGGACTCTGTATTAATAACTCATGTATACAAGAGTCTTCCTCTAGAGTTTGACGATAGAGTTCGTGCAGTAGATGCACTTCCCCTGGACATGATTGAGTTCGATATGATTCTTGGCATGGACTGGCTATCTAGGCACCATGCTACCATAGACTGCCACTCATATCGGGTGATCTTCGGCGACATTAATGCACCAGAGTACATTCATAACGGGTTCATACCCGGGCGGTCTGTACAAGTCATATCTACCTTGCAAGCACGTGCATTACTGTCACATGGCTGCGAAGGTTATCTAGCTACGGTTCATGACATGGATGCTGAATCCCCATCGATTCAGGATCAACCAGTAGTTTCGGAATTTCAAGACGTCTTCCCAGATGAACTTCCAGGCATACCACCTGCAAGAGAAGTGGAGTTCAACATCGACCTTGTTCCAGGAGCCGAGCCAATCTCTAAGGCTCCGTATCGTATGGCTCCCATAGAGCTAAAAGAACTGAAGGACCAACTGCAGGAACTTCTTGAACGAGGGTTCATTAGACCAAGCGCATCTCCATGGGGCGCACCGGTCTTGTTCGTTAAGAAGAAGGACGCCAGCATGCGACTTTGCATTGATTACCGTGAACTTAATAAGATTACCATCCGCAATAGATATCCACTGCCACGTATAGACGATCTGTTTGACCAACTTCAAGGAGCCAAACACTTCTCAAAGATCGATCTAAGGTCAGGCTACCATCAGCTAAGGGTTAAAGAGCAGGATATTGCCAAGACTGCTTTTCGTACCCGCTATGGCCATTATGAGTTTGTGGTCATGCCATTCGGCCTGGCTAATGCTCCAGCAGTATTCATGGATCTGATGAACAGAATCTTTCATGAATTCCTTGATAAATTTGTCATTGTATTCATCGATGACATCTTGATTTTCTCAAAGTCCACAGAGGAACACGAAGATCATCTCCGTACTGTACTACAGATTCTTCATCAGAAGCAGCTGTATGCGAAATTCTCCAAGTGTGAGTTCTGGTTAAACAAGGTGGCATTCTTAGGTCACATTGTATCAGCAGAAGGGATCACTATGGACCCAGCGAAGGTTGAGGCTATCACTAAATGGCCAAGACCAACATCAGCGACAGAAGTCCGCAGTTTCTTAGGCTTAGCTGGATATTATCGAAGATTCATGGAGAACTTTTCCCGCCTGGCATTGCCTCTCACCAAACTGATGCGAAAAGGAGAGAAATTCGTCTGGACGGAAGAACGAGAGAAGAGCTTCGAAGACCTAAAGCAGAAGTTAGTATCTGCACCTATTCTTACTCTCCCATCTGGTACAGGTGGATTTCAGATCTATAGCGATGCATCGGGGAAGGGACTGGGCTGTGTTCTCATGCAACATGGGAAAGTGATCGCGTATGCTTCACGGCAGCTTAAGCCCTATGAAGAAAACTACCCTACGCATGACCTGGAACTTGCTGCAGTGGTGTTCGCATTGAAGATATGGAGGCATTACTTATACGGAGAATCATGCGACATTTTCACGGATCACAAGAGCTTGAAGTATATCTTCATACAGCGAGAATTGAACATGAGACAAAGGAGATGGTTGGAACTGTTGAAGGATTATGATATTAACCTACAGTATCATCCCGGGAAGGCTAATGTAGTAGCAGATGCACTCAGCAGAAAGTCCGGAATGATAAACGGCATTGGGATCGAGGAACAAAACATAAGAGACTTGGAGCGACTAGACATCGAAATCATGGTATGTGGGCAGCACGGATACTGGGCGAATCTTAGAGTAGAACCTGAGTTACTGACTAGGATTAAGGAAGCGCAGAAGGATGATGGAGAGATTTGGGTGATAATTCAGAATTTGGAGAAGCAGACAGAATTCAGAATGGACGCAGACGGTATTTTTTGGCAGGGCACGAGACTTTGTGTTCCTGACAATCCAGAACTCCGGGAAGCATTGTTAGCTGAAGCTCACAGCTCCCCATTTTCTATACATCCTGGGTCGACAAAAATGTACCATGACATCAGACAGCATTTTTGGTGGAGTGGTATGAAACAGGATGTAGCCACGTATGTCTCCAAATGTCTTACCTGCCAGCAGGTTAAGATTGAACATCAGCGATCGGGCGGTCTCCTTCAACCGTTGGATATTCCAGAGTGGAAGTGGGACAAAATCACCATGGATTTTGTTACCGGTCTTCCGCCTACCAAGAAGAAGCACGATGCTATTTGGGTCATTGTTGATCGACTCACCAAATCAGCTCATTTCTTACCGATACGCAAGGAAGATCCGGTAAGTAAACTCGCAGATACTTACAGAAGGGAGATCATGAGACTCCACGGCACTCCCTCCAGCATCGTCTCAGACAGAGATCCTCGTTTCACGTCGCGATTCTGGAAAGGTCTGCAAAAAGCTTGGGGTACACAACTTAAGCTGAGTACGGCCTTTCATCCTCAAACGGACGGACATTCAGAGCGAACAATTCAGACATTGGAAGATATGTTAAGGTCGTGTGCGTTGGAATGGACAGGTGATTGGGACGATTACATCTGTTTAGTCGAGTTTGCATACAACAACAGCTGGAACGCAAGTATCAAATGTGCTCCTTTCGAAATGTTGTATGGCAGAAAGTGTCGCGCTCCAACTTGCTGGGATCAAGTGGGAGAGCGAACACTCGAAGGACCAGAGATTATAGAAATAACCAATGAGAAGATCGAAGTAGCTAAGCAGAAACTGCAGGAAGCACGATCACGTCAGAAGAGTTACGCCGATAAGCATCGTAGGGACATACATTTTAATGTGGGAGATCACGTCTTCCTCAAGGTTTCGCCGGCACGTGGTGTTAAACGCTTCGGGATCAAAGGGAAACTCAGTCCTCGGTTCATCGGACCATTTGATATCGTTGAACGAATCGGCGAAGTATCTTACCGATTGGCGTTACCTCCTCAGCTTTCGCACGTGCATAACGTGTTCCATGTGTCCTTACTCAGAGGGTACAATTATCATCCCCTTCACATGGTTCAGTATCCACTGGAACAGATACGTGAAGATCTCACTTTTATAGAAGAACCCGAACGAGTACTCGACAGGCAAGAACGAGTCATGAGAAGGAAGACGATTCCATTCGTCAAAATTCTTTGGAGGGACCATACCGAGCGGGAAGCCACTTGGGAAACAGAGGAGTCTATCCGGGCTTCTTACCCTCACTTCATATTTTGAGTTCGGGTATGTCACTTCTTTTCAGCTTACTTTATCTATAATTCGGGGACGAATTATTCTTTTTAGGGGGGAAGAATTGTAAAACCCGCATGCTTTTACCATGAATAGTGCCCTTAAGATCGTACGTTCTAGATTAAAACTTACCTCATTTAGTATTGATCACATTCATGTGCTAATAATCAAGCAAGTGCATACGTGTATGACATGACAAGTATCGATTACGTACGAACTCATGATAAACAGTTAATAAATATATCACGTGAACATAATTAAATCATGATCACCATTTAAAATACAAATTAGAATACTTACGTAAATACATATAATATAATTACGAGCGTTAAGATTACGGTAACTACATGATAAAATAAACAGAAACGCTTCAGACACGAACACGTTTAACCACGAACGAACACGAAACATCGGGACACGAGAAAGGTACGGGTACCCCATGTGGGGCCCCCATACCCACGGCACAACCACAAGAAATGGGCTAAGCCCATGGACTTTTACAAGTAAAGGGGGGTTATGTAACTTTTCATTTCATTTCACTTTTACAAGAAAATAAACAAAAACCCTAAAAAGAGTTTTTCTCCTCCTCCTTTTCTCCTCTTTGTGCCGCCACCTTAACATCACCATAGGAGGATGATTGGTTGATTTTGATCTCAAAAACTATTGCTATAATCAGTGTTTGTTCATCCTTTTTCCAAGCTACATAGTGGTATACCTTTCTAACCCTTCTTTTTAATTCTTTTTAATTCTTTTAAATCTTTGATTATTTTCATGAACATGTTATTATTTTCTTATTAAAACATGGTAATTAATCATTGATCTAACATGTTTTGGGGTTAATTAAAATCAAAGATTGATTTAAAGGGGTGTTTGTTTTTAGCCGCCTAGCAAAACAAACCCGAGGGGGGTTTGGTTTGCTATTGCCGCCACCACCAAGACCATTTTTGGTCTTGGTTGGCTCATGTGGGACCCACGGCAGCAAGGAGGCACACGTGCCCCGAGTTTGGCTCGGGGTACGGTGTCGAATTCATGCCCGATTCATGGTTCGTTGGTTAAATCATGATTTATGCTACATGTTAATTTTATGAATTATGAACTTAGGATATAATTAATTAATAACATGAAATATTAATTAAATCATGACTTAGGTTATTTTAATTATTAGTTTAACATGACATTAATTTAACCTAAGTATTTTATGTTATAAGTTATAATTAATTAATTATTAAAACATGCCTATAATTAATTAATTTAGACATGACTTAGGTTATATTATTAATAATAATAATACACATTTTAACCTAAGTAATTCATTTCATTTTAATTAAAACATGTTATACTTTAATTAAAATGCTTAACCTATAGTTTAATTAAGATACATGAAATAATAATTAAACTATATACTATATCATATGACTTAAGAAACAAGCTTATAAACACTTAGACTTATATGTTAGCTTATGTAACCAGCTTAATTCTAAATCTATTAATGGAAACCTTCTATATATGGAAATCTATCTATTTCAGGCAGCTAATCTAATCATGGAAACCTTCTATATATGGAAACTTATTTAATTAAGGCAGCTGATCTATTTTTGGAAACTTTCTATTTTTAGAAACTAATCTATTTTAAGCAATAAATTCTATTTTAGGAAACTTTCTATTTTTGGAAACTTTCTATTTTTAGAAACTTTCTATTTTTGGAAACTTTCTATTTTTGGAAACTTTCTATTTTTGGTAACTTTCTATTTTTGGAAACTTTCTATTTTTGGAAACTTTCTATTTTTGGAAACCTGCTATTTTTGGAAAGTTACTTATTATTACACAGTAAGTATAATAATACATGAAACACCAGTAATACTTAATCAAATTAATCAGAATATTAGATAAACACAGTTCAAGGTTTTAAACAGTGAACCATGACCTAAAACATACCAAATCAGCTAAAATGAGACACAAAACCCAGTACGTAATCAGTGAATCGATACTTATACACGTGTGTATTCATGTAGCGTTAGTGATCCAGAAGTAGGAGTCTTTCTTCCGTTCATTCACTGGACTTGAGGTACGGATTCCCGTCCTTTCAGTATGAACATTCTTTCCTTATTAGGATTTCCCCGTATGCAGCCAACTGTTTTCCCCAGTATTTGTTTTATTGTTTTGAACTGCTTATGTTTAATTAGCATAATCTATAGCCATATACAAGCATGACCAGTTTCACCTAGTTATGGAGGTACCATAACCATAGCATTGGAGGCACCGATGTTATGACTTCCCTACGGCGGAGTGATTGCTCGTGGCGTCCCTTTCAGTTTTAGCCATATTATTATATCATGTGGGGCGTATGGGTGCATCCTAGTTACATGTTTTATTCAGTTTATCATGGTGAATGTGGTGTGTGCCTTGCACCCTTCACAAGGAGTTGATCCCTCCTACCCAAACCAGTATATTGATTAGAGGCATCCCCTCTAATCAGCATGATGAGGTCACCCCTCCAAGTATTCATGCACGTGACCTTTTCATGACCTATATGGGCTATGGTATATATATATATATGTTAAAACAGTTTCACAAGATAAACATAAGGCTTTTCAAACTATAAAACCAGTTTTCTTGATACTTAACCAGTTTTCTCAGAACTTAGTCTTCCGCTGTTATATGTTACATGCTTATCCTACTTCATGCTTTATTGTACATCCGTGCACTGAGCGTCTTGCTCAGCCGTTTTCCTTTTCATGTTCCCAAAACGGCAGGTACTCAGGGACGCTCGTAGATCTCAAACGTACGTGCATATGGATTGGAAGCCTTACTGTCTTTCTTTACTTTATGCATTTCCTTTACTTTGATACAGTTGCTATGGACATTGTTTCGTCCTTTCCTTTTACAGTATTTATGTTTGTGTGTGATGAGCTTTACTTTGGGGGTACCGATGTTTGATTCCGGTATTTCGCTTTTATGGTTGAATAACGCTTAGACATTTACCCTTGTATGCTTTGATGACACGCCATGATTATGCGTAATATTCCATTTCCAAAATGGGGTGTTACAGTTATCTAATTAAAACATGTCGTGAACCGGACCTGTGAAAACCCGTGAACCGGTCCGAACCAAACACCCCCAAAAACAGTGGCAAACCGGCTGAGTCGGTTGCCCCTGCTTTCGGTAAGCTGCCACCGGCTTAAGCCGGTGGTCTTTGCTTCTCTCGGCTAGCCGCTGACACCACAAGGGTTCCCACCGGCTGTGTGTCGGTGGCCCCCTGCTGCGCCGCCTGCGGTTCCCCCTGCTTGACCAACCTAAGCCACCGGCTGTGTGCCAGTGGTGGTGGTTTGCTGCCTCCGAGACCCATAAACCACAAGGACACCCCCCGACGCAAGTCGGGTGCCTTGAACCTGCTGCCGACCGAACCAACACCACACCGAGACATGTGTTTCGGTTGGTGTGCGAACCAACGACGCCGAGAGCCCTTGGCTCTCAGTTTGTGTGGCGGCCGAAACAAACAAACCTGAAACACCCTTAATTATTTACCCCATGATCCCATGACATATTTTTATCATGTTTTTATTTAATTACATGTTCATGTTATGATTAATTAAATTAAAAAAAGGTTACGAATTACCAAAACACGTGGAATGAATGCACAATGATCACACAAACACACTCTTTGATTTCTTTAATCATGATCAACCAAACACCCCTTGTGGTGTTTCTTGCCTCCGGCCAAGGAGAGAGAGAGATTTAGGGTTTTTGATTTTCTGTAAAATTCTGTTAAGTGAAAATAATATTTCCCTTATTTGTTATTTAGTAAAAATCAAATGGGCTGGGCCCCTCCCTTCTTCTTGTACCGCGGCATGTAGGGCCCACCAAGGGAAACCCGAAGCCTTTTTCCCGTGTCTAATTATTACGTGTTCATGTGTTCGTGTTTACGTGGTACGTTTAATTATTCGTGTTATTATAAATACTTGTACGTAACGATATTTATCTTATTAATATTATACGTAAATACGTAATTATATGTTCGTGATTCTTACGTTCATGATTTCATGTTCGTGATTCTTACGTTCATGATTTCATGTTCGTGATTATAATTATTATTGATAATAATTATCGTGTATTAACACATACTTAATACTTGTCGTAATAATAATACGTACATAACTTCTGTAATTACTAATCATGACACGTGTTCATGCTATAAAAGGAAAGTTTTAATATGTACGTATGTTTATTTATGGTAAAAGCATACGAGTTTTACACTACCCATTTCATTAAAGAGGGTTAGAACCTTATCCAGTCTTTCTTTAGCCCATTTGACAGTAATAATACTGCTGCAAATAGCAAAGCTCATGAATCATGACATTTAAAAACCGGTTTTTTTTCCGAATATTATTAAAAGAAAAAGTAAGTAATTTAAAATTTTAGAAACCGGTTAAAACCGGTTTTTTTTAAACCAGGTACTTAACCAGTAGAAAACTGATTTTGGGTAAACTGGTAAAACCGGTTTAACCAGTTTGGTTATAAAAAAACTGTTTTTCAAAAACCGGTCTCAGTGTTATGGACCGGTTTTCATTTGCACCACTAGTCATGTGCATGCTGAAAAGAAAGAAAAACATACATAATCCTATATTTATACTGAATTTTGAACGGCTATTGTGTTATGAAAAGATATCTAAATGGTGGAAATGCATAAAAAAAATGCTTCGATATGGCAATACAAACCATGCTTAGGATTTTATGACAATATTGGAATGAGGTCACGTTCAAAACATTTGGACCTCTAAGTAGATATAAAGGTCCGTTTATTGAATCTGTAGCACATTATAAAAGAGATGCATGTTGAAAGAAGCTGTTACTCTTAACACAGGCTTATAATCTGTATAGACGAACGGATTTGCTAAGAAAATGTGAAAGCCGTTTACATCCAGTTACTCGACATAAATCTCGATGTTTAATAGAATATTCCATTTGGCAACACATTACACATAAGATCATTCAAAAGCTGTGGGATGTAAATGTACATCGAAACAAGATAAAAGGCGACACTAACTTCACTAGATACAATATGACAAATGTTCAAGGTTTTTAGACAAAAATCCAAACATACCTGTGTTGAATGAAGTGTTACATGCAAAAATATATAATTAGACACCAATTAACAAACAAAATATTTCTCAGATCACACTAGAAGGACAAAATCTCAGCTCACAATAAATTCCTTTATACAACACATTTTTACATTAATACTTGTCTTTATTAACAATTACATCACCCGTGAAAAAGAAACAAGCTGCATGACATGCTCTCCAGACTAGGAAACGCTTGGGAAGGATAACCGATCCCTCAGAGTATCAAATATTGATGAAGCTGTAGAATTCTGTTGTAAAGTGTTTCTGAGGCGCTCAAGCAACTCTCCGTCTTTAGTCTGTGATGCAGCTTCTGCAGCTTCCTTTGCCATGCCTATTCGAGCATAAGCCTGTTTCACACAAATAAGTGTCGTTTATAACTACAGATTTGGTACAGGTGGGAAAATAGATGAGCAGGGTGGGTCCAGCAACGGGTAAAGGTGAAATCGAGTAACTATCTTGTGCAGTTTTGTAAACAGATATATACAAACTAATTTTTTTGTTGATTATGTAAAGATGATTGATAAGATTATACGATAATAATCCTGTTTATAAGTAAAGCTTACAACCCATTTGGCTCGTTATGCACTTATAGATAGAACATAACCCAAATCGTCTAATGCATGGGCAATTGGGTTTTATCAACGTTCTAGCTTCAAGTTGCATTTACATGCAAGTGTTTTGTGTGTTTCAAATATAAAGATACCTCTGCTTTTTCACGAGGATCCGCAAGCTTCGTTATATACTTGACGGCTTCAGTTTTTTCATCAGCATCAATGCATGCCTCCACAAATGGCTTAAACCCTATTATTGCTCACACCAGAAATAAGAATTCAATTACTTGCCATCAACACATGTAAATGACGAGGGAAATTAAGGTTATTGGAGTGGCTTTTTTCCACTTTAAATTATGAATAAAAGCAAAGAAATCATACCAACTGGAGGCCTTTTCTCCTTTGAAAACTTTTCCAAGGCGTCCCAGTCCCTAATTGTTGCCAAAGCCAAAACTTTTAGCCAATACCATCGTTTATCCAAAACCTGTTTCAAGTTTTGAGTAATATAAACACAAGTACGTTGCAGAATGAAGAGGTTGGGAATTTAAATTAAGCAAGAATGACTAGTATAATATGTACTGAATAGTACGATCTTGAAAGTGAATTAAACAGCATTAAATTATTTCAAACATTTACAAAATTCAAATAGTTGTCTCTGACCTTAAACTCCGTTTTAACTTTCATAGCAGCTCGATGATTACCCAATACTATACAAGTCCGTATTGTATCATTAATACTTGTATCAACAAATATTGACTGCTTTGTACTAACTTCTAGCTCATGCTGTATCCTGCATTTAATGTAGAAAACAGTGACACTAGCTGAATAAACAAACAAGGACCAAAGCTTTCCATGTGATAGCTTTTACTCTATGTAGCAAAGATGCAATGGTATTTGGATCTCAATAAATTCTGTGCTTTTCAACTTTCAAAGCATGTCATACCTCAATAATTTCGCATGCTCTTCAGCAGCCTTTGACTCAAAAACATGCTCCTTTGTTTCAGCAAAAAGATTTTGGGCTTTTTCAATGAGTTTTATACGTGGACCATGTAGTGGATATCCTCTACTTGCCGCTGTTGGGTTCTTTGCCATTTCCCATGATTCTTTCAATAATAAGTAGGCAACATCCTAGAACATTACATACCAACTGTCAGCATTCATTTTGTATACCATAGCCAATTCACTACTCCCCGCAGAATACCCAAAATTTTCTCCTTTTTTGGTGAAAATTGTGAATAAAATCAAGTTTAGATATCTAGAGGCAGACTTACATGAAGCTGACCAGTAGAGAGGAAGAAATCCTTCAGAAACTCATGCTTATAGCACCTGCATTAATTAAAGACGTGCAAGTTATGGATCAATTTAAGGTACAACAAATAAAATTGGGAAAAAAAAGGAATCCAACACTACCTTGCATAACGTATAAACAAGTCACGTGCAAGAGGTCTGGCTTGTATCATTCCAAATAACTCCAATGGTTGTCTCTACACAGGTCAAAATCAAATTAAAATGAAAATAACATATGGTAAATCTTCAGTATTTCACCTTTTTTATAAGATCCAGATTATTAATATTTTTATAATTACTAGATAAGTATTATTAGTATTTTAGTTATCAATTAGATATGGTTTATTTTTTTAACAAGATTAGAGGTGACTTGTTTTACAAGAATAAGGTTATTATATATAGATCATTAGGGCTGTAATCATATTATGCAGAATAATATGAATGGTTTAGTTACTTAGTATCGTTATTAGGAGAGAGATTGGCCTCTCGAAAGTTGATCACTTATCGCTATTGTTCTTTTTTATCATCATCAATTCAGTTCGTATCACTTTTCTAATCCAATTTCAAACAAAATTATTATGTGAATGGAAGGTAACAGAAGTAATACCTTTTGCCATATGTGAAACAGAACAAGATAAATAAGATCCGTATCACCACTTTCAGTTGACTTTGTCAGGGCCATATCCTCTTCCCCTATGCCTAGTAACAGAGGAACCTGCATACTTACTCATATCAATATTCAATAATATTAAAATGGTGCATCATCTTGTGTGACATTTGTATATGTTTACTGTAAGATCAAATCAATTACAAATACAAAACCTGTTTTGAGGATAGAGGTTCATGTTCAACTAGCATGGCAGCTAATTTCCGTCGACCAGTCTGATCGGCATGAGCAGCAACTGCAGCATAAGAAATGCCTCGACACAACTTTAACTGAAAATTCCAAACATTTAGTCATTTTTTTTACACGATTATGGTAAGTGGAAGATCCATTATGGCTACATGTGTACCAAACTTTGCACACCTTGTCAAGTAAAATCTCAAGGAGAGTAGGATCAGGAATGGCTGATGACACTGTTAACTTTGAGCAAGCCCAATGCATTATAACCACTTCCTGCATAAAAATTCCCAAGAATTTACTTTGATTGCTTAAAAAAAGTTTTCAATTGTCATGTCATAGTGAACACATAACTCACTTGGTTCATTCCAAGATAATCTGATATCCTGAGTGCCAGCAGATGTTGGTGTGCGTTAACCAATCGACCAATTAACACTGATGGAGTAAGCAACTAAAAAGAGACAATATGTTAAATTTAATGAACAATAGTAATTATGATTAATCATGTAACTGAATTCTGATAAGGTGCTTAAAGACCTTGTATTGTTGTATACTGAGCGGAATGCCAATCTCCGGGCTACGTACAGCATTTAGAACCCGCAATGTTTTACTCATCTCCTGAATGCTCTCACGTTGGAATTGGCTGCCAAACCCAACTGGACATCACTACCGTAACAAAAATAAGAAAAACTTGAAATCTAAGTTAACACAGACTGGATCGAGCATGCAATATACAAGCATTGGTGACTAATCCTACTGTAACGGTTACTGTTACAGGTTGTGTAAGTACCCATCGTTGTCGTTTTCACAGGCTCAAACAGACAGAATTACGCTTCGCTACATTCCAGTTTAGCCCTCAATTCTAATTAGTAATCCCGAGTTTATATAGTTGTTTATAGGATAATCGCATTATGTTGGTATATATACAGAAAAGATGCAAACATACAAAAATTATTCAAAATCCAATGCAAATAACATTCTCCAGTTAAGTTGTCAACACTGATCATTTATTGCTTTTGTATATAATTCATGTCTTCAATCTCAAGTGAACAAATCAAACAACAAACGCAAGCACAAGCACCCCATCCACTCGATCATAACAGATTTTCTAGAAACATATATAAACTGACCTACAGAATGCTTGTCCGTAGCTTGCAGCCCTTAGTAGTGTCTGTTGAAGTGAAGGATCAAATTCATGACCTGCTGCATCAACACACGCTTCAACAGCCTCAGGCAGCGATGAGCGTATCAATCTCAGATTTTCATCCGCCTGAAACAATTTTAACATCAATTTCTCCACAAATATAACTCTCAATAATAACATGTCCGATTACTAATAAAATCCTACCTTTGCACTCCTACGGTCAAAATGATCCAATGCATCATACAACAAAGCTGCTGGTTCTGTGCTCCCAATCTTGAAGATGGACTCAGTAGAAGCTGGAACCCGTTGTAGAAACTCCATAGTTGAGTTAGACAATATTCTCGCCCCATCACACTCTGGGATAAGAATAATTGGTTCATCATATATGTAGCGAACAGGATCTCCATAAGGTCCCACCATCAAAAGCATATCTTCCCAATATAGCAACACACTGTCCATTCCACACCAAACAAGCTGCTCTGGAGCAATAGCAGTCTGTACACATACAATTTAAAACATAAAACTAAACCTCCACTAACTTAATTAACTGTAAAAATGGTAAAAATGAGTGTTTCTACAGTCTAATATTTGATTATACAAGTTATGATATCAGACGCAGGTGTTTGGGATTGCCTATTTCAAGCTGCTAATCTGCTTATAAGATCAAAAGGTCCGAAGTTCCAACTTGCATGATTTTAAGTACTTCTTTACACTAAATAATCAGAAAAAGCAATTTTAACGGAACGCTCAGGGTGTGTTTAGTTGCAGAAAAATTTCCCACTTTTCTAGAAAACTTTTCATTTGAAAAGTGAAAAACAGAAAACTTGTTAGTTGCACTTTTTTTCAATATTTTTCGAAAAATGGAAAATTTTCATTCTCCACTTTTATATAGAAAAATAGAAAACTCTATTTTACACTTTTCTATTTTTTTCCTCTTCCACCTAAACACTTTTCCATTTTTTGAAAAAAAAAACATCTAAACAAGTTTTTCAGAATTTTCAACTCTTTTCTAGAAAAGAATTTTTTTTTCCTTCTCTAGAAAATTAGAAATAGAAAATTATGAAAAATTTTCTACAACTAAACAGGCCCTCAAATTTCTTATCTTTTATGAGAAATACGCATATAAGCACTTGAAAAGTTAACATAAGAATCCAGTAACCTATTTTACTGTTATATGTCAATGACAGTGCTTCGACAGTCTAATATCTCACTATGCAATTAACCATATTAGGTTTGTTCGGGATTGCTTATTTACACTAAAATATGTATATAAGCAGGTTTATCCAATCCTCAAAGCTGCTGCTAATCTACTTCAAAATTAAGCAAATAACATTCTATTTATTATTAATCACTTCTTAAAACTAAAGATTGGAATAAGACGTTTTACCCAAACACTCAAACTGCTTATCTACCAACAAAATACGAAAAAGCATACAAAAAACAACCCATATATACACAAAAGAGTAAGCACAATCTGAATTCACAAACCTCGCACGCATACTCGAAAATAATACTGGAAAAATCCGTAGGCATAACAAGAAGCTGGCCATCATGCGTAAAACTTGCCAAGAGCTTCCCATTACACGACACAACCATCTTCTGCAACGGGCCCAACCCCTCACCGACAATCTGCACACCCCCATCTTCTTCCACCAACAACACATGATCACCAACACCCAACAAAACCTCCACATTCCCAGACATGGTATACTTGGGCTCAATCACCGCCATACACAAAGGAAACTCCTCCAACCCCAAATCACCCATTTTCACTACCTTGGGATTCCCAAAATCACTTATACAAAACAAATCAAACTTGTCGTTAATACAAACCACCCCGTTCCCCCAAAAGACACATTCCACTACACTATTCGCAAAACAGTCCTCACCTAAACTAATATTACCCTCAATCAAGTTACAATGTACGTCGTAACGATAAATAGTACCGTCCTGAGTGACGCAGAGCAGAATTTGCTCATCGGTCCAGGAGAGACCGACGAGGCGACCGCCAGGGTTGCGCCAGATGGATTCGGAGAGAAGTCGGCCGGCAGAGTTGAAGATACGGAGTTTGCGTAAAGCGGATTCGGCGTAAAGCTGGACGATCTTGGAGTCGTCTCGGATCAAGGCGATTGGGCCGGAGAAAGAAGAGATGGCGAGTTTGTGAAGGGAGAGGTCGAGGGATTTGGTGGGCCATTGGAGAGTGTATAGATTTGGTTTTCGGTAGTATTTGTCGCCTAGGAGCTGCCATTCTGCTGCAATTGTTACGGCAGCCATGATTCTGTCAAGGTCACTTTCTGTCTTTTGATCTAATTCAAGAAGAAAGGAAAATAAAAAGTATCGGTGCTCGTTTGGATTTTTTTTTTTTTTTACTGTGTAAATAAATGGAAATAAACGAAAGAAGATCTTCTCAAAAGAGCTGAATGAGATAAATCAATATAAATGAACTCTTACTTGTTAAGTTTCGATTTAGAGAGAATTGCAACAATTTTCTATGTGATTATTCGGGTTTAACATATATAGTCTCTTTACTTTTTTTTTTCTCGGGTCTGGTTCACGTGGTTGTAACCTATAACGGGTTTGGTCCCTTTACCGTATTTTCTGTTAATTTGACCGTTAAGTATTAATTTAGATGGTTAAAATGACATAAATATCTTTTTACAAATAGTCGATATGGTTTATGGGATGTAACAAATTCAGTCTCAAAATTTTTTTAACTTTTTAATTAATAAGATTGGTATTTTTTCAATTAAAATAATTAGAAAAAAGTTTAAAAATTCTTTAATCAATCGAAAAAAAAAACTTAAACATTCGAAATTTCAAAAACAAATATTAAACATTCGAAAATATTATTAAAGGTTTTTTAAATTTTTTTACTATTCTAAAGAAATGTATTTTTGTAAAAAATTTAATATTATAAATCTTTTTAAGACATTCGAGAATTAAAGAAATATTATTTTATAAATTTTAAAATATTTTAAAGAAAACTTTTTGGATTTTTTTTATATATATATATTCTTTTCGGATCAAGAAATCTTGGCTAAATATTTAAAAAAATAATTTTAAAATTAAAATATTCATTTAGAAAAAATTTCGATTTTTTTTATACAAAAAAAACTTCACAAATTTCAACAATTTCGTAAGAAAATTCTAGTATTTTAAAAAAAATCCAAATTTTCTAAAAAATCGAGTATTTTAAAAAAAATTCTAAATTTTCTTTGACAACATTATACTCTTGAATCAAATATTCGAATTTTTTTAAATATTTGAAAAATAGGTATTTTTTTATAAAATATTAGAAAATTTGGTATTTTTTATAAAAAATATTCGACTTTTTTCATAAAACATTTGAAAGATATTCTAAAGTTTTTTTTCAAAAAATTTAAAAAATATTCGAAATTTTTTCTAAAAGAATATTTGAAATACTTAAAAAAAACTGAAAAATTTAGCCAAGATTTTATTCTTGATCCGAAAAGAATATATATATTCTGAAAAATTGTTTCGTGTAATTTCTTTATATTATAAACATTTTAAAGACATTCGAGAATTTACAAAAATAAATAAAATATTCAAAATTTATATTTTAAAAGAAATTTTTGTAATTTTTTAAAACACATTCGAAACCTTTTTATAAAAATTTCTGAAATTTAATAAAATAATTCGAAAATCTAAAAAATTTTGAATAAATTTCGAGATTTTTTGAGTTAATGAATATTCGAAACTTTAAGAAAAAAATATTTCAAAATTTTTTATAAATATTCGAATAATTAAAAAGTTAAAAAAAATTGGGACTAAATTTATTACATCCCACAAACCATAGGGACTATTTGTAAAAGGGTATTTATGTCATTTCAACCCTCTAAACCAACACTTAGCGCTCAAACTAACAGAAAATTTGGTCAAGGGGCCAAACCCGTTACAAGTCACAACCACAAGAACTAAACCCGAGAAAAAAAAAGTAAAAGGACTATATCTGTTAAACCCGGATGACCATAGGGACATTTTTGCAATTCTCTATTCTATTAAATCAAAGTGAAATTTGTAAAAAAAAAATATTAAATTAAAAAAATTATTAATAAATAAATAAATTAAAAATTATCAAAACTGATGTTAAATTGAAAATACAAAACTTTAAAAAATATAATAATATAATTAGCCCATGAAAAATAAAATAGATGAAAAGATAGATTAATTGAAAAAATAAAAATATTTATTTAAGAGTTTGCTATAAAAGTTGTTGAAAAAATAAATAATGAGTCAGATTAATTTAATAAAATATGATTTAATGGTTAAAATCTAATTTTAGAGTTAAGTTAGTAAAAAATGATTGGGTATAAGATTATACATAGGAAGAGAATATACACTTTGTATAGTAGTATAAAATATAGATAATATAATTAATTAAATGTTATTAAAAGAAAAAACTTTCATACATATATAAAACTAGGTTATTGACCCATGAAATTCACGGGGCATTGATTTAAAACCGTTTAATACGTAATGTTTTGTCACTCTCCGTGTACGTCTTTGACCTAAATTTGTAGCATTTTATTTTGTTCCATCATAGTGAGCGGGCTGTTTTTGTAGGCCCATGTGACCTCCTGCATATTTAAATATTTTAGAACTGGAATACAACTTTTTGGAGTAAACAATTTCAATGTACTGTATTATGGATCAAACACATAGTGATATAACGAAAAAGAAATTACTCTTCACCACGTGTATTGTGAATGAAGTGTGTGTTATATCTTGATAGCTTGTTTCAATTACATGATAATTACATGCTTTTTTGTTGTTGTCTTTTCAACTCAATTGACCTGTAAGTTGTAGTTTCTCTACAAAACATTTTGTATATAAGCAAACGATTGCTTTATAATTGAGAGAGAACGTAATTTATCACGGACGACATAGAATGCTTTAGGTTTTTTATTAATACATATCATCTTTCAATATCGTTAAGAGGGTAACCAAGAGGAACAAACTAGCGCAAAAGACAGGTATAAAGAAGCTAAGAGAGAAGCAAAGAAAGTTGTAACCCAGGCGAAGGAAAAGGCGTATGAAGATTTGTACAAGAAACTACACTCTAAAAAGGGAGAAAATGCCATCTTCAAGATTGCAAAAGCTCGATAAAGAAGAAGAAGGGACCTATGGGACATTTGTTTTATTAAAGATGAAGGAGGTCGCACCATTACAAACGAATAAGAGATTAAGAAAATATGGGGAGAGTACTCTTCTCTTTTCAATGTGAGAGTATAGAAGAGACACGAAGAGGTTGCGGAACCTAGGGAGGACTGCTACTACTTGAGGATCAGCCAGGCGGAAGTGAGGACTACTTACAGCAAATGGGGAGGAATAAGGCAATAGGGCCTAACCAAATACCAATAGAAGGTTTTAAAAGCCTTGGGGACGAGGGTATATTCTATCTAACTTGACTCTTCCACAAGATCTTCACTAGCGCGAAGATGCCTGAAGAGTGGAGACTCTTTGAAGTCATCCCAATCTTCAAAAACAAAGGCGATGTGCAAGACTACATCAATTATAGGGGTATTGTAACGACCCACTTTGATAAGTAGACCGTTACGTAATAATCATGGCGTGTCATCAAAGCATAATAAAGGCATAACGTCATAAAGACATAAAAGACCAAAGTAAAAATGGAATCAAACATCGACTCCCAACATAAGCTCAACATAAATGAACAAAAAGAAAAGCTAAAGGGACATAACATATGTCCAACCAAAGCATAAGTATTAAAATGCATAAAGGAAAGGAGTCTAAGGTAGCTCTCATCCTATGCACGTACTCTAAATGTCCAAACCTCGTTCTTCGGTACCTGCCGTATGAGACATGAAAAGAAATACGGCTGAGCAATACGCTCAGTGAACGGATATAATGACATGAAAAGAATAATTTGAACATGGTTAATAAACAATGAAAGCAGCGGAAATGAATATCTAAGTCCTGAGGAAAACCTGGGAATTAATGTATGAATATGAAAGATAACTGAAATGTCATAAGTTTTACATGCAATATAATTAAATGCCCACGAGCTCATATAAGTCATGACATATTATCAACGTGTGCATGAATACATAGAGGGGTGACCTCGTCATGCAATTAGAGGGGTGACCTCTAATAATAATAATCTGGGTGGAGGGATCAGCTCCAATGTGATGGAGTGTAGAGCACACACTAAACCAATCACCCTGTACGTGTAAATATGTAAACATGTAACTAGGATGCACCCATTCGCCCCAAAATAATAATAATGGCCCATGTAATGTGAAGGGACGCCGCGAGAAATCACTCTCGTTACGGAAGAGTCATGACATAGGTGCCTCATATGTCATGGTTATGGTACCTCCATAACTAGGTGGTCATGTAAGTCATGGTCATGCATGTATATAGCTTGGGCAATTAAATGATAGCATGGCAAACAATGAAAGTTTGATAATATGAAAACTGGGGAAAACAGATTGCATAGCAAACGGGAAATCCTAATCATGCATTGAAGAGATGTCCTTACTGTAGGACGGAATATTCGTACCTTGTGTCCAGTAATCAATGGAAGAGATTGTAGAAACTAGAATGGGGGGTGAATAGTTTCTTAAACTTTACTAGTTAAAAGGGGTTTTCAAAAAAATCCTTTTCAATAACTTAGGCTTGAGCAATTATGTGAAATCTTCTTATACACAATATGAATAAGGGATAGTGCAGCTAAACTAATAATCACAAGTATATGCTAATAAAGAATAATTAATGTAAAGAGATAAAAAAGAGAAAGATCAAACCAAACACCAAGGATTTATAGTGGTTCGGCAACTAAGCTCACTCCTCGTCCCTACTCCACTCCTCGAGTACTCATTACTTGAGAGTTCACTAAGCAACAAGCTCCTTAAGGTGGAGAAACCGTACACAACGTCGCTTATCCAGTTTCCGACACTAAGCTAAAATTTAAGCCCTAATCTTAGCTAGGACCAATCTACACAAATATACTTTGAGGACTAAGTATTAACCCTACTACATACACAACTTCCAAATAGACAAACCTATTTGGATCTTCACAACATAACTACCAAATAGCACAACTACTTGGATCTTCACAACACAACTTCCAAATAACACAACTACTTGGATCGATACAACACAACTATAATGAATGAATATAACTTGATCTTCAATAGATCTTGAGGTAGACTCAACACTTCAAGGATGAAAGTGTTCTTCTCTTTGCACTTGAAGAGGAAGAAATGGGAGGAGAAAGATTCACTTCTAAACAAGTAGTAATCAACCAAATAATCAAGGATTTGAAAGATTTAAGAAGTATGTTTGAATCTATAAATTTCTGTGCAAAAGAGGTGAAGAGAAAATCTGAGAATGGTCCACTATTTATAGGACAAAGGTCCAACGGTCATATCTGAACGCGGTGCCTTAATTGTGCCTGCGGTTCCTTATCGATAAGGGACCGCATAGACCTTTAAGGGACCATGTTCGTAGACTCCGCTCCCTTTTGTCTTTTAGTGGGGTAGTCACATCTGGTGGAATAGTTAACCTCAAAGGATATTCTGAAACCAAATGGAATATGCCATTTTCAAACTTTCAAATATTTAATTTAATAAAACATTTTCTTAAAAATAAAGTTTATTAAAAAACTTTGTCACATTTAATAAAAGGTGAGTTTTAAGAAAACCTAAATCCTTGATCACTTAATTAAGATGAAAACTTGTTTGTTCATACCTTAAGTGATAATGGTTGAAATGAAAAAATACTTGAACTAAAGAATTCGTTTTTCGTTGTTTTCGTAAATGCTTGTTTTTATATTTTGTCGTAATCAAAACAAAGCGAGACCGAAAAATGCAAGTAACGTTTTTAGGCATCATTGCATAAACAAAGATGAACAGTGGAAGATTACTACTCCGACTTCACGTGAGCTACATAATAAAGGACGTGTATGAGTTGCTTATGTTAGCCCTAAAATGTGAGCGCCATTTACGGAATTACATTAGATTTAAATAGGCAAGACACGGAGGGACTATTATTGTTAAGTTGTCAAAGTCACTCTTTGTCGGGCCTATATATACCCCTCCATACTTCCATGGAGGGGTGAGGATTCCTATTTGTTTATTTTCACTTCTCTCTCTAAAATAAACACACTCTTTCTTCTTGGTACTTTCTCTCTCTAAAAATGTCTAAACATCTATTATATCCCCCCCCCCCCGACCTCCGGATCACCCTCTTGTTACTGTGAATCTTATGTGTCAACAACTTGTTCATTAATAAGTTACTTGTTCTTAGTTTTTCATTACTTGTTCATGACTTGAGTTACTTGTTCATGGTTTATCGTGTATTTCCTTAATATTGTATGTTTTATGTGTTCTTGATTAATATATTACATGTTTCTTGTGTTATTATACTTGGTATTTCTATAATTATTAACTTTCCAAAAACAGCAGATTTCTATATATAGTAACTTTCCAAAAATAACAAGTTTCCATATATAGTGACTTTCCAAAAATAGCAGGTTCCCATATATAGTACCTTTCCATAAATAGTAAGTTTCCATAAATAGTAAGTTTCTAAAAATAGTAAGTTCCCATAAATAGTAATAAGCTCGTATATGTGGCTCAAGCAGAAGCAGAATATGTGGCTCTATCCGCGTGTTGTGCTCAAGTCCTCTGGATGAGAACTCAACTCATGGATCATGGCTTCCACTTTGATAAAATACCTATGTATTGTGACTCAAAGTCGGCCATATCCATCTCTTGCAATCCGGTTCAACACTCCCGTACCAAGCACATTGCAGTCAGATATCACTTCATCAAGGAACAAGTGGAACGTGGTATTATGGAATTATACTTTGTCAGAACTGAGTACCAGATAGCAGACTTGTTTACTAAAGCCCTATACCAAAATCGGTTTCAGTATCTCGTTGGCCGTCTTGGTATGAAGTATATGACTCTAGAAGACTTGGAGGTCTTGGCAAATGAAGCTGCTTGATATTCTCTCATAATGACTTCTAAGCACAAAACAGCTTAGGACTCGGACATCAAATAAGGAAAGTTTATCACGGACGATAACTTATCCTTCTCAACGAGAAATTCAACTTTTTCGGTCATGAGCTTCTCATAAAAACATTCCAAGTGTTTAAGTTCATGAAAAACGATTTCTAAGTAAATGTCAGCTTAGAACTCGAACTTCAACTTAAGGAAAGTTTCTCACGGATGATAACTTATCCTTCACAACGGGAAATTGATTTTTCTCGGTCATGAGCTTGTCATAAAACAATCAAAGTTTTGAGATCATGAAAAATCGGACCCGCAAGGGAAGTGTACGTTTCAGTGCGCTTTCCGAAAGCAATAGAAGATAAGTCTTCTATCATGACTATTTTAAAACCGTTGAACACATTTTTTCAAGAATTTCTCAAAAGGTTTTTCTAAATCTTTAAAAAATTTGTGTTCAACACTCCCTTTCTCATAATATGATTTTATATCTAAAAAATGTCATATGTTATTTTGATCAATTTTTTAGGGGGGCGTTTTAAAATCAAGCCTTTAATGTTGTTGGGTACATCTCAGAGTTGTCATATATTATGTATCCAACACATTCCGAAAATGATAAAAAATTGTCAAATGTAATATATTATATCGGAAAAGGCATCTTATCTCCGTACAACAACATATTTTGTGGTGTAGTTTTTTCCAAATTTTTGTCTCAAGACCCACATATATTGTTGAGGGGGAGCGACCCGACTATAAAAGTTCCATGATTCATGAGTGTACACATGTTTCTCTCCTAATCGGTTTTTAGAAATTGTCATATTTTAATCAATTAGTATCTCTAATATGATAGTTTTTGTATTAGAGATAGGGGAGAAAATGTGATTAAAATGTAATATATCGCAACATGTGATCTTAAAGACTCAAGTGCAACTCTTTCCTTCACATGCTAAACTATTTCGAATGTCGATGCATGTGTGTAGGGGGAGTATTTCGAAAATGTAAAACGTTCATAGTATTAAAAGTTTTGATTTTTATCAAGCACTTTGAATGGTTTTCAATGGTTTTATGGTTACGATCTATATCCAAAACAACCTACTATCCACGACGGAACGATGGAGTCAAAAGGTGGTTTAGGATAGGAAATTAAGTCCTATGATCCAACCAGAACCGGAGGGATCTACCCAAGGACATTCCATAGCTAGAAATAGTTGTCCTTAGGAAAGATGGAGTTGAATGAAGCTGAATGCGGACCAATTAATTAAGTTAGCATTGGAAAAATCACAACAAGGTGCTAGTGATGACGTATTGGTAAGCATTGAAGGAGTTAAATATTCTATGCAACTTAGGCAGAAACCGGGTTAACACATCTTTTGAAGACAAGTGTCATGGACCTAGTGATGCGATGCACAACCCTTCCCCAGTCATTCGAGTTTCTCTAAAAAGAAACTTGTCTCATTGTCACAGAGATCAACACGTATCTATTGACTTTCTCACTCCGAGTTAGTTAATATTGAAAAGGTGTCAGTCTGCTCAAGCCTCCGATTACCAAAATGCACTTATCGAGTCTAGAGCCGAAAAGAGATCAACCTATCATCTCATTAGGACACAATCGAGTTCTACGCATTATCCTTGTGATATTGCCAGAACATTTGAGTGATACGATTCACAATAAAGATGGATGCTTTTGCCAGCAACAAACAAGCTCATGGCATGTAACTTGTGCGATTCTACATGAATCAAACTTGTGAGAACTGGAATGCAACTAAGTTTTGATTCTTAATTGATTCAAACTTGATTCCAGGTTTCTTTGCAAAATCCATGTGATCTTGCCAAAACATTCAGAGTAACAATCTTTAGCGTTCATAGTGACGAATGGAAATTGTTGGGACTTAGAGATCTTGAGTTGATATGACAAAACAAGATGAAGGACCTAGTAGTAATATATTAGCTTAGATAGTAAGCTAGGGTTGTGATGTAACCCTAGTCCCTCTATTATATAAAGAGGGTAGGCACCTTGGTTTTATTTTCATTCATTCATAAACAATGTAAACCATAGGTGTGTGTGCGTTCCTCCTGGTGTCAAGCCTATAAGGCACCAAGAGTAGTAGTTAGTAGCATTATTAATAGTAATCTTTATTAGTGAAAGCCTTGTTCTTGGTTATGATTGTGTTCTTTATGTTCCGTTGTGCTTATTACAATCATGATCATGATATCCCAGATGAGTCTAGATCCTAAGACTCAACAAGTGGTATCAGAGCTTGTTGGCTCTCGATCTGGTTGATCTACAAGGTTTCCGTTGTTATGTTATTTTCTGTTTTTGAATAAATAATGATGTCCTTGCTGATCTAGGGTTTTTCCCAACAAACCCTATATGATTGTTGTTGCTGTTCATATGATGTTGCTGTTGTTACTGGTTCCTGGATGATCATACTAGTTTTGGGGAGTTGATTCTTGAATAAACAATGAACCCTGTATGATCATGATGGCTGTTAGAGAATGATGCTTTCAAGACAGATCTCAAATCAGATTCATTGTGATGAAATAGTTTTGAGGAATCTAGGGTTTCTATAAACTCTAAATTCGTTTAGAGTTGTTTTTTGTATTGAGAAAGATGATGGGGACCAAAACATGATTCTCTCTACTATGGTTATTAAAATGCTGCTGCCAAGGAACATGTACGATTTGACTTCTTGTATCATGTAAGATCACATGAGGATGGTACCTAGCTAGGGCAAAGGTACTGTTTGACTCTTGACTTCAAATTCTTTCACGTGTTATTACTTTCAAGGAACAAGTAGTCCCTGTGCATATGATAAAACTTGGTTGCATGTAAAAATTAATGCCGACAAGGTAATGCGTTATGGAGGTGTTTACATGCATTTGGTACAAGATATATTGTTCAAAATGTCACGTAAACAGAAAGGGACGCGTGATATGTGGGGCTTACCTTGGTGACTCGTTGGTTTGTTTAAAGTCACAAAAGACGAAAAGAAAAAAAATAATACAGTAGTTTTGGTCATGTGATGGTTGATCCGAGACTTTTGGTGTGATAAGGTCAGTGTACTACTTTCTAGGAATTATTATTTACCTTCCTAACATATCTCCAGCTTATGGGATTTTGGAAGTGACTTAATTTAATCGTATAACTCCTAGTTTGTAGGAATTCTGTTTAAGTCTCATAGTTGAACGTGGGTTCTAGGTCAAACACGTATGATAATGAAGTGGAATATGTTATGCGTAATATATGGAAAACGGGTATTTGATATGATTTTTGTGGGATATGATTAAGTTAGTTTCTGCGAGAATTAAGGATGGAAAAGGTTTTGTTGTTACGCATGATAAAATAAGGTACACAGTTTGGACGTGGTTTATGTGATCCATTTTGGTTTTCTTTTTAGTCACAAGTCGTGTGACAGAAGGTTGGTTTTATTATGGGATCAGTTATAATGACACACTAATTTTTAGGAATTGTCAATTAATTCATTCATCATTTCCATAATTTTTAAACGTGACTGTTTTGGAAGAAAGTAATATTGCATGATTTTCGTGTATATGCTATTTTCAAGGGAAAGTTGTTTTGTGATGCGTAAATGTGTAAATGGGATATGAAGGAATCCCTAGTTTGGTGGGATTATGCTTTATTTTTATTTCGGAGAATGACTAAGCAGCAACAATAAAGTGAGATGCAGTGTCACCAAGTATGGAGGATAGTTGTAACAATATGTGAAAAAAAAAGGAAAAAAAGGGTTTGATATGCTACTGGTAGGTTATGCTGTTCCTACTAGTGAGCTATGGTTCCTAGTCTCTTATATTCATGTTGGTTGTGTTCTCGGTTCCTCCTGGTAATATTCGATGGTTCCTCCTGGTTGAATCATCGGCTCCTACTGGTCGGTTTCTACTAGTCGGTTCCTACTGGTCCGTGCCACTGGTTTGTTCCTATTGGTTTGTTCCAACTGGTAGGTGTATGTTCTTGCTGACTTTCTTCTGGTTCCTGCTGGCTTGTTGTATACTAATTTTCTTTGGCCGGTTTTGGTTCCTACTAGTCAAGTAAGATTGCTTTTAGTGACTAGTCTGATGTCACTACTGTTACTGGAGGAGGAGTTCTCAACCATCATCCTTCGTTGTGGAGATTCATCGAAGAAGACATTTGATTATCACTGACTTTATGTTGTAGTTGATTTTCACAGGTTTTGTGTTCTTATCATATCTTAAAAGGAAGGGAGTACCTTTTAAAGATAACTTGTTTGGTTTATATGGTGACGAAGACTAGACATATCTAGCGAAGGGGTACGATCTATTCATATCTTAAAAGGAGTAGTAGCCTTTTTAAGATAGTTTGCTCTCTGCGTACATTTGCTATCACTTGAAGGGGTTACATTATTGTGCTCAGTGTCTCATTTATTTGAGGATTTTGTTCATGCTCGACGTCACGTGGTTAGTGCAAGACATAAGACACAAGTTTGGGAGATTCCACTTCTTCATCAAATTCGTTATACTTGATTTTCTTCATCAGTGATCTCTTCATGGAGCCTACTGGATTTTCCGTGCACTTCTTAAGGGGAAGACGATCCTTTTTTAGTTGATGTGACAAAAAGGGGAAGAATGCATGGATCAAGAGGAAGCTTAGCCTTCATCTATATCAGCTTCAGGGGAAGCTTGTGCTTACTGGTTTTGTCAAATCAACTAGGGGAAGATTGTTGGGACTTAGAGATCTTGAGTTGATATGACAAAACAAGATGAAGGACCTAGTAGTAATATATTAGCTTAGATAGTAAGCTAGGGTTGTGATGTAACCCTAGTCCTTCTATTATATAAAGAGGGTAGGCACCTTGGTTTTATTTTCATTCATTCATAAACAATGTAAACCATAGGTGTGTGTGCGTTCCTCCTGGTGTCAAGCCTATAAGGCACCAGGAGTAGTAGTTAGTAGCATTATTAATAGTAATCTTTATTAGTGAAAGCCTTGTTCTTGGTTATGTGTGTTCTTTATGTTCCGCTGTGCTTATTACAATCATGATCATGATATCCCAAATGAGTCTAGATCCTAAGACTCAACAGAAATCCTTCCAGTGTCAACATCAAACAACATTGCGGTAGGTGACTCGCAAGATTCTCTATGAATCAAGCTTGTGACAAACTGGAAAGCAACAATGGTACGATTCTTTTAGTATCAAACTTGTTCCAGGAATTCTGAATTGATGACTCTAATCAGACGGATAATTTATCCTTATGATTCACTCTTTACGTTTGCAGTCTACTTTGAGACGGTCGAGTAAAGAGAACTAGCTACTACCACCGGGAAACCCTGTCAAGGAGGTTCTTAATCGAATCTACCCGATCACAGGTATGGTATCTTATACCGTCTAACGGTATTCACCGACCGGAGGTAAAACGCTACCGAATTAGGGTGAAATGTTCAAAGTCATTTCATCCATGTCTATATATGCTGCTGCATATCAAGATGGTGGCGTAGCTGTGTACTAACCGAAGTCTTCTACACATGTTCATACTAAAAGTTAAAGTCTTCCGCAACTCTGATGAATATTTGAAGGATAACTACAACTATATTTGTATGGGAAATTGTTAGCCTTTCAAAATCAACAAAGTGTGAACATGTCGATTCAGAAGTCACAAGATGGAGATAATCAAGATACCTAAGAATGTAATAGGTCATCTTAGTCACAAGGAGCATAAGATGGAGATCTCAAGCACTCAAAGTCAAATGACAAAGGCTCAAGATAAAGATCACAAAAGCATGAAAGAACAAAGCCATTACAAACAAGATCAAGACAAAGACACAAGACCAAAGAAGGAAGATCACCTCCACAAGAATGTATTCACTCAATCATCTTATGTATTTAAAGATGACCGATACATTGGGGGAGATTTTTAGCCCTATATTTTATATAGTCGAACAAGAATGTAATAGGTCATCTTAGTCATAAATGGTCTTGTATTGTAATAGGTTAGTCGGGTTAACCGGGCTTGAACTTTAAGCTAATATTATATAAGTTAGGGGCGTAAGCCCAAGCAAAGCCAAGCCCGGCCCATGAACAAGTCCACCAAAGCCCATGTGGCGTGGCATATAAATACCCTCTTCCATGTGTGGAAGAGGGTGTTGATTCATAATTACTTTCTCTCTCTAGTTATGATTTAACCATCCAATTCTCTCTACTTTCTCTCTCTACCTTCATCTATTTCTCTCTCTAAATATAATCTTTATTGTGTGTCATGGATTAAAGTGGGGTTAACAACTTAAATAATTTACCTTGTTCATTGAAAAAGTTGATTATATAAGTCGTGGTTTAATAAGCATATTAAATAAGCAAATTCTTATAAGTCATGGTCAATTATAAGTATTATATTAATAAGTCATGGTTTAAGTAAGTTAAATATTAGTAAGTCCATTTTAATAATTAACTTTCATATGTCATAGTTTATAAATAATTATTAATTAATAATATGTCATGATTTACTATTGATTATTAATTAATAATATGTCATGGATTCAATTTAATTATTAAATAATATTATGTCATGAATCATAATCAATTATAACTAATAATAGTTCATGGATTATAATTAATTATAACTTAAGTGGTTGAATCCAAATAAATAATCTATAATTAAGTTAAATAAAACAAGCCCGTGTTAATTAAGTTAAATAAGTCGTAAATAAACCGAGTTAATAAGTATATTAAATAAGCTGTGTTTTAATAAGTTCATGATTAATTAATCCAATTTATATCAATAAACACAAATTATTAAACCGGTTAACATAAATTAACAATCCAAACACCTCCTTTGACTTTCGGTTTACCCGAGCCCCAAAACAAACACCACTGAGACCCCTTGGTCTCGGCTGCACGAACACCACATCACCATAGCCCCCCCCCCTTTACTGTGGCTGCCCTTGTTTACTTACCACCGCAGCCTTATGGCTACGACTGCCCTATAAAAACTCCCACCGCTGACTGTGGCTTTTGCCACTATCAAGCCGAGACTCCCACCGGCGGCCAACATTAATGTAACACCCTTATTTTACCATATAGCAGCGGAAGCTAATTTGGGGTATTACTATCAAAGTACCAGAGTCACAATAATAGAAAATGCTCAAAAGACATTTTATAAATATTTACGTTATCATTCATTTATTATTAAGAGTTTAATAAAAACAACTGTGCATTATAGGTTTTCCTAAAGATCTAGTTTTATTCTTTAGAATGATAACTTTTCAAGACACCACCATCCGCAGCCCGCGAGTCCTCATTCACATGAAATATATGCCTTAAAGTCAACAAAATGGGTGAGTGAATTCATAGGTTTTAAACAATATTTGAATACAAGTACGACTCTAGGGCTACAATGTTATACACCCAAACTTTTAAATTCATCGATTCTTATTGCACTAGCTCATGACCCCGCGACTAGACATTATAATAAGTGTGAAAACATTTATCCTTTTACCACTTATTTCTAATAATAACAAGACCAAAACGTGTATTTAATGTCGTAAAAGGCGGAATTATGCGTGGTTTGTGTTTTTATTGTGTTTTAGGACAAAAATGTGAAAAAGGAAGAAAACACGGGCTTTTATCGAAGAAAAAGACAAAAGACGAAGTCAAAAGGTCAAAAGTGCAAGAAGAACGGAAGTCAAAGGCATATTCTGAAGATTTATCGAAGAAAAAGTCTAAAGACGGAAGTTTAACGAAGTCGAAGAACCAATTCTACTAAAAGAAGAAAATTAGAAGACGAGTTCAAGTCACCATTCGACTAATCCCGAGACAAAGTCGAGAAAGACGAGAAGACAAGAAGAAAGAGAGAAGAAACAACACCTTCCCCTTCCCCTATATATATTACACATATGTCATTAGAAAAGAGTTAGTCTTTATTTTTTATTTTTAGTAGTTAATTAGTGTGTGTTTATTTTTCTCTCTAGCTTTTCATTCAAGCTTTTTAACCTTCATCTTAATCTTGTAATCTTGAATCTTGATCTTTAATGTAATCAAGTTTTTTAATAAATTCTCATTCTACCTTTCTTAATCATAATCTATTGTTTTGCTTAATTAATCATGTAGTTGATTTCATCTTGTTGATTGTGTGATTGGTTTGCTTATTGGATTGTGCTTATTGAGTTGGTGTGTTTGAGGTTTTTAGATCATTGTGCTTATTGCTTAATTTTTATGTTTGTTAGTTTTTAAATAAGTTGATTTTGGTAGATTAATATTTTTATAAAAAGTTGATTTTAAATAATTTGATTATTTAGTGTTTTTAAAAAAAAACTGTCTTATTAGCTTTTTCTAAAAATTGATTTTGTTAAAGTTTTGGTAAGTGCTTATTTTTGCTTATTTTGTGTTAATCCGGATCTTGAAAACCCTTGTATTCCGAACTGTGTCAAAACCCTTTTTTCCCGACTTGATTTGTGTTTCAATTATCCCGGATTAGATCTAAAACATCACATTCCGACTTATATGCAAAACTCCTTTTTCCCGACTTAACCTTATTTTTCCCTCCAAAACAAACCTTCATTCCGACTTGAGTGTAAAACTCATATTCCGACTTAGGTAAAGGATCCTCATTCCGAATTAGTAGTATGATTCAGATTCCGAATTACATTCAAGGTGGATTCCGGATTAATATTCCGAATTAGGTGCTGGGTTGTGATTCCGGATTATGTACAAACCAACAGATTCCGAATTAGGTGTTGGGTAACGGATTCCGAATTATATGCTTGATAGGGATTCCGAATAATGTTGGGAATTCAGATTCCGGATTACTTCTAAGATGCATATTCCGAATTGAGTTCGAGATTAGTATGCCGAATTGGGTGCAGCATTGCATATTCTGAACTACATGCAACAGTACAGACTCCGGATTAGGTCTTGTATTCACGGATTCCGAATTAAGTGTTGTATTGGCATTCCGAATTAGGTTAAGTTTGGTGTATTCCGACTTATATTTTAATTAAATTGTCTTAATTTTCAAACTTTAACTTTTCCCGCCATTTTACTTAGTTTCTTTTCAAAAGTGTTTTGTCCTAGTTATTTTCAAGTTTACGTTTTCATTAAGTTTTCAAATTTACTTTTTATCAAGTTTTAATTTTTCGACATATATTTTTAAGTCTTAATTTTTATTTTATTTTAAATTTTAAAGCTTTCATTTTTAATCAACGACATTTACATTTTCAACTTTATTTTAAAATAGATAATCATTTTTTGTTTCTTTCACCTAGTTCTACTGTGCAGCATTCATTCTGGAAAAGCATTCAAGGTTAGACATTCTTCTTTTATTTTTAATAGCTTTAACGTTTATATTATTAGTAGACTTAGATAATCAAAAGCTCCCCCTTTTTAGTGACCAACACCAATAATTCCACCCTAAACCGTGATCAATTCGAATTGAATCGAGTACGAACAACACTTCAAAGAGAACATACACACAAAAACATTAAATCAAATGGCGCCGCTGCCGGCTCTTTTCGTTAAGATTAACGGTTTTTAGTGATAAAAATTGGATTTTGGGATCCGTTCTTTTGGGAACGTTATTTTCAAGCATAAAAATTTTCGAAAAATCCAAAAAAATATAAAATATTCAAAAATCCAAAAAAATAAAAAACAAAAGATAAAAAACCAAAAATATTGTATTTCATTTTAGGGTATGCGTACTCGATCTACGTCTTATTCTGAGCCCGTGACTCTTAGAGACTTAGATATGACCGGTGTGCATAATAATAATAACAACCCACCTCACCCCAATTTGAACAATAACAACCATGTCCCTCCACCCGACCTTCGAACGATGAAGGAGCTATGTCAACCAACAATGAACGGACGTGGAGGACCGATTGCGCCGATGCAAATCATGGCTCCCACATTTTCGTTGAAGCATCACATGATCCAACAAGTTCAAAACGCTTGTCCATTTCGCGGATTACCGGATAATGATGCCAACAAACACCTCGATAAATTCATAACCGTCACTCAAAGCATAATTGCCAGGTGTTTCCATAAATTTTCTTCGCCTTCACCTTTTTCCACACACTTTATCCCACCATGCCGAAAAATGGTTTGATCGTCTTCCCAAATACTCAATTCATACATGGGACGAAATGACTCAAAAAATTTTGTCGCGCTACTTTCCACCATCCATGGTCACTAGTCTTCGCAATCAAATCAGTGGTTTCACTCAAGAACCTGATGAGTCGCTTTTCGATGCTTGGGAACGTTATAATGTCTTGATCGATCGTTGTCCGAACCATAATATGCTCCCCGTCACTTTGATTGATACTTTCTACAATGGTTTAACTTTTCGTGATCGTGATACGATTAATGCTGTCGCCGGTGGTACATTCATGAAGAGAAGACCTGAGGAGTGTAGAGAGCTTATAGAGAACATGACCACTCACCACAAAAATTGGGATTCATCCGCATCTTCAAGAAATAACCCGAGGGCCAATGTTTCTTCTACTTCATCAAACCCCGAGATAACCGAACTTACCCGCCAAATAGCCGAGATGAACAAAAAATTCTTAACCATGGCTACGAACCAATTTCAACAAGTCAAAGCTGTCACACCTTCTTGTGAGATTTGTGGGGGTTCTCATTCATACACCGATTATCCTTCTACTCATGACAATCCGGAAAACGTGTATGCGGCTAACGGTACCTTTTCCACGGGAGGCTATCAAGCTCGTCCTCAAGGTGACCGCAATTTGCTAAGTTATCGTTCTAACAACTTCCTTTCACCACCCGGTTTTCCTCCTCAAAACCAAACCAACTTCAATCGCAACAATCAAAACCAACCTCGAGATCCTAATCAATATCAAACCCAAAGAAACCCATATCCACCTCAAGGAAATAATCAAGTTTATCAACAAACCACTTATCAACCACCCTCTTACCAAGTTCCCCATCCCAACCAACCCACGTCATACAATCAAGAGGTTGAAACATACATGAGGACTAATGATGCGTTGGTGAAGAATCTTCAGAGCCAAATTATCAACTTGAAAGGAGACATGGCGAAACAAGGGAATGATCTTCGAGCCGAGCTTAGGAATGACATGCGAAACTCTTTAAGCAGTCAAACGAATGACTTAAGGGATATGATGGCTAGTTTCTTCCCAAGTAGTCAACCATCTGCTTCGGGTTCTCTTTCGAGTAACACCGTTGCTAATCCAAGAGGGGAGATGAAAGCAATCACCACTCGAAGTGGAAAAGGTTTAAAGGAACCCGAGATTCCTACACCTACACCGGTGATTGTGACAAAGGAAAACGAGCCCCCGTCACCAATTCCTCCACCTTATACTTCTACCCCTCCACCACCCAAGGATGTGAGTGAGAATTACATTCCAAAGCCTTCCTCTCAACCCGATATACCTTACCCTTCAAGGTTGAGGAAAGAGAAGTTGAAGAACAAGGATGATATTCAAGTTTCGAACTTTCTTAAAATGTTTAAACAATTGAATTTCAATATCTCCTTTGCCGAGGCTCTCGCTTACATGCCTAAATATGCTAAAATGTTTAAAGATCTTCTTAGTGATAAGGAAAAACTCCTTGATATTACTCAAACCCAACTTAATGAGAATTGCTCCGCGGTTCTCTTATGAAAATTACCAACTAAACTTGGTGATCCGGGTCGCTTCCTCATTCCTTGCAACTTCCCCGGGGTAGAGAATTGTATGGCCCTAACCGATCTAAGTGCTAGTATCAACTTAATGCCATTAAGTGTTTGGAAACAATTATCTCTACCTGAGCTAGTCCCCACACGAATGACATTGGAATTAGCTAACCGCACGGTTGCTTATCCGGTGGGGATAGCCGAAGATGTCTTCGTCGGTGTCGACAATTTCACCTTTCCGGTGGATTTTGTTGTCGTTGACTACGAGATGGATCCCCGTGTTCCATTAATCGTTGGACGTCCATTCTTGAGGACCGGTCACACTCTTATTGATGTAGCCGCGGGCGAATTAATCATGAGAGTTGGTGACGACAAAATCGTCTTCAACATGGGTAAACTTTCTAAGCAACCTTATGAACACGAGAGCGTTAACTTCATTGACGTACTTGATGAGTATTGTGAAGAACATTTCAAAGACGCTTGTAAAAGTGGTTTTTCTTCTCTACCCATTGTTGAGACCGTTGCCTCTATTGCTCCCTCATTGACTCCATTTGGAGAAAGTGATTTTCTTTTGAAAGAATTTGAAGAAAGCTTAGGGTATGTGGACTTAAAATATGATGATTCTCCCACCGATTGGGATGAAGACATTCGTACCATTGAGAAACTTCTCAATGAGGACCATATTTCTCCACCTTCTCCTATAGAAATCATAAACGATGATCCGAATTTGACTACGCCTTCCATCGACAATCCTCCGGATTTAGAACTTAAGGATTTACCGTCTCATCTCGAATACGTTTTTAAAGACAATAAGAAGTTACTCGTGATCATTGCAAAGGACTTAAAAGAGGATGAAAAATCTCGACTTCTCGATGTGCGCAAAAATCATAAGAAAGCAATTGCTTGGAAAATTTCCGACATTCGCAGAATTGATCCTAACTTTTGTACTCATAAAATTCTCATGGAAGATGACTTTAAACCCGTAATCCAAAGCCAAAGAAGGGTTAATCCAAAAATTCACGACGTCATCAAGAAAGAAGTTATCAAACTTCTAGATGCCGGAATGATTTACCCTATTTCAGATTCGCCATGGGTTAGTCCCGTCTATTGTGTGCCTAAGAAAGGTGGAATAACCGTTGTTCCCAATGAAAACAACGAGTTGATTCCTACTCGACTTGTCACGGGTTGGCGAGTTTACATAGACTATCGCAAGCTCAATGATGCCACTCGCAAGGATCATTTTCCTCTTCCTTTCATGGATCAAATGCTCGAGCGTTTAGCGGGTAATGACTACTATTGCTTCTTAGACGGTTTCTCCAGGTATTTTCAAATTCCCATCGATCCAAAAGACCAAGAGAAAACCACATTCACTTGTCCTTATGGAACATTTGCTTACAAAAGAATGCCTTTCGGCTTATGCAATGCTCCCGGGACTTCCCAAAGGTGTATGATGACTATATTTCATGACATGGTTGAAGAAACTATGGAAGTCTTTATGGATGATTTCTCGGTCTATGGTGATTCTTTCTCTACTTGCCTTGCCAATTTAGAACGTATGCTTAAACGGTGTGAAGATACTCGTCTCGTCCTTAATTGGGAAAATGCCATTTCATGGTCAAAGAAGGCATTGTTCTAGGTCATAAAATCTCCAAAGCCGGTCTTGAAGTCGACCGTGCTAAAGTCGATGTGATTGCTAAATTACCTCCTCCTTCAACCGTGAAGGGTGTGAGAAGTTTTCTTGGTCATGCGGGCTTCTATCGTCGATTCATTCAAGATTTTTCTAAAATCGCTCGCCCGATGACCCACCTCTTGGAAAAAGATACTCCTTTTATCTTTTCTAATGAGTGTATCGAATCTTTCAATCTTCTTAAGGATAAATTAACTAAGGCACCGGTCTTAGTTACCCCTAATTGGGAGTTACCTTTTGAATTGATGTATGATGCTAGCGACTTTGCTATTGGAGCGGTTTTGGGAAAAAGAATCAATAAACATTTCCAACCAATCCATTACGCTAGCAAGAAAATACCGGGGGCTCAATTGCATTATACCAATACCGAAAAAGATCTTTTAGCTGTAGTGTATGCTTTTGAAAAATTCTGCCCATATCTTGTCCTTTCCACCACCATTTTCTATACCGATCATTCCGCATTGAAGTACTTGTTAACAAAACAAGATTTTAAACCAAGACTTCTTCGTTGGGTTCTACTCCTTCAAGAATTCAAAATTGAAATTCGTGATAAAAAGGGAGCGGAAAACCTAGCCGCAGATCATCTTAGTAGACTCGAGGATCCTTATCAAGGGGAGCTCCCAAATCAAGAGATTAGTGAATCTTTTCCCCTTGAGGCCTTGATGTCTATTAACTCCAATCTTGATGAGACCCCATGGTTTGTGGACTTTGTAAACTACTTGGCGGGTGGAATTCTCATCGAAGGGTTATCATCCCAGCAAAAGAAGAAATTCTTCAAGGATGTGAAAACTTACTATTGGGACGACCTTATCTCTTTAAACAATGCGCTGACTTGATCCTTCGTAGGTGTGTTGACGGGTCGGCAGCTTTACAAATCCTTGAAGCTTGCCATAAAGGACCCACCGGTGGTCACTTTGGTCCCAATTACACCGCGGAGAAAGTTTTCGATTCTGGATTTTATTGGCCCACCATTTATCGTGATGCACACGAAATGGTTAAGAATTGTGATGCTTGCCAAAGACAAGGCAAGATCACACATAAAGATGAGATGCCTCAAAATTTCATCCAAGAGTATGAAATCTTTGACGTATGGGGCATCGATTTTATGGGGCCATTTCCATCATCCAAAGGGAACAAGTAAATCCTCGTAGCCGTTGACTACGTATCTAAATGGGTTGAAGCAAAGGCTCTACCGACTAACGATGCGAGGGTGGTTGTGAACTTTTTGAAACAACTATTTGCTCGATTCGGTGTTCCTCGTGCTATCATCAGTGATCGCGGGACTCATTTTTGCAGTGATCAATTTGCACGAGTCATGACTAAGTATGGTGTCAATCACCGTCTTTCTATCGCCTATCATCCACAAACTAATGGTCAAGCCGAGATTTCAAACCGTGGACTTAAGAGAATCTTAGAGCGAACTGTGGGAGAGCATCGTGCCTCATGGGCCGATAAGTTAGATGATGCTTTGTGGGCTTTCTGTACCGTATATAAGACACCTATTGCTTGCACTCCATATCGTCTTGTGTACGGATAGGCATGCCACCTCCCCATTGAGTTGGAGCATAAGGCTTATTGGGCCTTGAAATGGGCTAATTTTGATATCAACAAAGCCGGTGATCTTAGGAAGATCCAACTCAATGAACTTAATGAACTAAGGAATGAAGCTTATGATAATTCATTGATCTACAAGGAGAAAACCAAGCTCATTCATGATTCTAAGATCAAAAACCGAGAGTTCAACATAGGTGATCAAGTTTTACTCTTTAACTCTCGGTTGAAAATCTTTTCGGGCAAGCTTAAGAGCCGTTGGTCTGGTCCATTCACCGTCGCCAAAGTCTTCCCTTATGGCACCATTCAGCTATCTCAACTAAATGGGCCAAACTTTAAAGTGAATGGCAAGCGTGTTAAGTTAGTTGTACTTTGGTGAGGACATCTCTCATGAGATGATTCCATCCCTCACCATGTTTCCCTTGAATTAGTTCTGGGTCGAGGCAGGCTCGTGACTCGGTTAACAAAAACAAGCGCTTCTCGGGAGGCAACCCGATGATCTATCCTTTACCCGTTTTCATAATAAGTGTAGGGGAAGCTACATAGGGTTTGTTGTCTTGTTTCTTATGATGTGCAGGGATTAAAGCTTCAAAGAGCACTTTTGATGATATTTGACGACCCGTGATCCCGTGTACCCGTCTTCCCAGTTCTATCCTAAACTGTCGTGATTCAATATTTCATATCTTATATGTTCACATTGAAATCACTATAGTCGTCTCTTCCTTAGCAAGATTTAAACAATGTGCACAATGTCCTAAGTGTAGGGGAATTTACTCCCACATGCTTAAACATTGAGGACAATGTTTATATCAAGTGTAGGGGGACTTCTATCGAAGTTAAGTGGGCTTTCCCATTAATTTGTCCTTATTTTAACCAGAAAATCTAATTTTTCGACATTTTTCAAAAATTTTAATCTATTTTGGCCAAGTAGTATTTTTCAGTTATTCTCTTTTATGTTCTTTCCTTTTGTTATCGTATCGTATGTATATATTTCATTTCAAAAATAAAGTCAAAAGAGAAAAAATAAAGTTAAATAATGGTTTTAATGAGTTTAGACGTCGTTGATATATTAGGCCCGTCATGAATCTTTTGACTCAACCCGAGTTTACTTATCTAAGTTTACTCTAGCTAGTATCCTTAACGTGTTTAAGTCAAGTTTTGCTAGGCTTTTATATAGGGAACTTTAAAACGCGAAAGTCTTAACTCTTCCGGGTTAAGAACAAGAACTTTTCGCAAGTTCCTATAATTGATCCTAGAAAGTCGCTTATCAAGGGAACTTTAAAATGCGAATTCTAAACTTGAAAAAGTCTAAGAAGTTGCAAGATCCTATAGATGACTTGAAAACCCAAAAATTTGATTTAATAGGCTAAGCATCCACGAGTCTCATTCCTTGAGATTTTAAATTATGGAGAACGAGAGATGATAGAGTCAATTATAAGTTTGGTATTCTTTCATGAATTTATATGAGTTGATTATGAGCTTTTCCTCCCATCGCTTGTTAATAAATATATTTGTAATAAGTAAGGTCGTACGATTTGAAAAGTTACTTAGCTTCTAGCACAAGATCGTTTAAAAGTTGCTCGATATTATTTAGAGTTCATAGCCAAGGCATAACTTATTGAAGCGGGATGCGAAGACTGGCGAGTCCAAAAAGGCCCTAACAAGGCATGAGGGCTACATTTTGTTGCGAAAGATCCCAAGTGATGTGAAGAATCATTTATCAAAAATCAATATGAAGGATCGAGACACACGACGAAAAGCAAATACTCCCCTAAAGATCATGGAGAAGTCTATCCGAAAAGACCCTAGCAAGGTATGGGGATAAATAGATCCAAGTCCGAAAAGGAGGCGGATCGTTGTATATCAAAATCCAAAATAAAGATTGGAGAAAAATGAAGAAGTCGTGGTCCAAGTATGAAGAATCTCTCAAAACTTCAAGTGAAGAAATTCCTATTATGAAGAGAAGACCATTATTTCAAGAGAGTCACTGCCAAATATCGGTCCGAGAAAGGTCTCAAATCGTGAAGCGAGTTATGCCAAGATATGAACTTTATGAGGTCCCGAGAAGCAGTTTTAAAAGATTTTGTCCTTTAGCTAACTATTGATTAAATCGTCCTACTTTATTTTCAGCCTAAATAAACTATCGAAATAAGTCAAACAATGCATCCTCGGGATCATTCAAGACAATCATAAAATATAAGAGATACACCTAGGAATAAGGGAGTATAAGTGAATAATTGGGCCACATGAGTTTGTGTTAGTTTACTAACTTATAATAACAATGATCTCGTTTATAAGCTTGGTGTGGGGAACGTGAAACTTGAGGGTGATAAACATTAATGACAACCAAAGCCCTAATGTAAGTCTTCGATCACTTTACTTGTTCTTCCTTCAAGTATTTTGTACTTTTCTATTTTTATTTAGTTTTCTTATTGTCTAATATCTAATAAAGGCCAAGGTGGATTAACTATGATGAAAAATGTAAACCGTGCTTTGAAACTAATGCATTGCATGAGGGCATTGCAATGGTCAAGTGTAGGGGATTTAATAAGTGTGAAAACACTTATCCTTTTACCACTTATTTCTAATAATAGCAAGACCAAAACGTGTATTTAATGTCGTAAAAGGCGGAATTATGCGTGGTTTGCGTTTTTATTGTGTTTTAGGACAAAAATGTGAAAAAGGAATAAAACACGGGCTTTCACGAACTTTTATCGAAGAAAAAGACAAAAGACGAAGTCAAAAGGTCAAAAGTGCAAGAAGAACGGAAGTCAAAGGCATATTCTGAAGATTTATCGAAGAAAAAGTCTAAATACGGAAGTTTAACGAAGTCGAAGAACCAAGTCTACTAAAAGAAGAAAATTAGAAGACGAGTTCAAGTCACCATTCGACTAATCCCGAGACAAAGTCGAGAAAGACGAGAAGACAAGAAGAAAGAGAGAAGAAACAACACCTTCCCCTTCCCCTATATATATTACACATATTTCATTAGAAAAGAGTTAGTCTTTATTTTTTATTTTTAGTAGGTAATTAGTGTGTGTTTATTTTTCTCTCTAGCTTTTCTTTCAAGCTTTTTAACCTTCATCTTAATCTTGTAATCTTGAATCTTGATCTTTAATATAATCAAGTTTTTTAAGAGATTCTCATTCTACCTTTCTTAATCATAATATATTGTTTTGCTTAATTAATCATGTAGTTGACTTCATCTTGTTGATTGTGTGACTGGTTTGCTTATTGGATTGTGCTTATTGAGTTGGTGTGTTTGAGGTTTTTAGATTATTGTGCTTATTGCTTAATTTTTATGTTTGTTAGTTTTTAAATAAGTTGATTTTGGTAGATTAATATTTTTATAAAAAGTTGATTTTAAATAATTTGATTATTTAGTGTTTTTAAAAGTTTTTAAATTGTGTCTTATTAGCTTTTTCTAAAAATTGATTTGGTTAAAGTTTTGGTAAGTGCTTATTTGGTTTTTGCTTATTTTGTGTTAATCCGGATCTTGAAAACCCTTGTATTCCGAACTGTGTCAAAAACCTTTTTTCCCGACTTGATTTGTGTTTCAATTATCCCGGATTAGATCTAAAACATCACATTCCGACTTATATGCAAAACTCGTTTTTCCCGACTTAACCTTATTTTTCCCTCCAAAACAAACCTTCATTCCGACTTGAGTGTAAAACTCATATTCCGACTTAGGTAAAGGATCCTCATTCCGAATTAGTAGTGTGATTCAAATTCCGAATTACATTCAAGGTGGATTCCGAATTAATATTCCGAATTAGGTGCTGGGTTGTGATTCCGGATTACGTACAAACCAACAGATTCCGAATTAGGTGCTGGGTAACGGATTCCGAATTATATGCTTGATAGGGATTCCGAATAATGTTGGGAATTCAGATTCCGGATTACTTCTAATATGCATATTCCAAATTGAGTTCGAGATTAGTATTCCGAATTGGGTGCAACATTGCATATTCCGAACTACATGCAACATTACAGATTCCAGATTAGGTCTTGTATTCACGGATTCCGAATTAAGTGTTGTTAATAACAAGATTTTTACTAGTAGAAAAGTTCGTTTCTCGGTATCTCTTCGAATTGATATCCGGTTAAATGTGTGAGATTAGATGTTCTTGGAGAAACAAATATTTTTGGTTTTGGAAAAATAAATGAGCACGACTTAATAATAAATAACGAGAAATTAACACTAAAACAAGTTAGAATGTAAACGGTGCGATATTTAAAACTTTGAAAATAAATGACAAGAAATGAAAGGATGTAAAATTAAAACTTAACAAAAAGTAAATGATGCAAACCAAAAATTAAACTAAAAGAAAAGCAAATAAAAAAAATTCAAATAAAGAAAAAGGTGAGAAAAATAAAGCTTGAAAATAACAGACAAAAATACTTAAACAGAAAAACCCCAAAGAAAATTAGACGGAAACCTTCATTCGGAAGTTTTGAACTTCCGAATGAAGAACCCTTGATCCGGAACTTTTAAAGTTCCGAATGAAGGCCTTTATTCGGAACTTCTAGACTTCCGGATGAAGGTTGCTTCATTCGGAACTTCTAGACTTCCGGATGAAGGTTGCTTCATTCGGAACTTCTAGACTTCCGGATGAAGGTTGCCTGGGAATGATGGAATACAGTAACAACCAAACCGAAGAACAGGGGATGTACAGTAACGACAATCGATCCTTAAATTAATCAGATTCAAACGAAAGATTAAACCAAAACAACCAATAAGCATCAACAAACAATAATCAATCGAAACAAATCATCAAAACTAACAAACATAACCAAATCAATCAAAACCCACTTGATCCAAATCATAAAAACTCAAGAACATGAACAATGATGAATAAGAACAAATCAAACTAAAATGGAAGAAGATGATGAATGAAAAGCTTAATTAAAAAGTAAGGATTCAATAACAAAAGCTTAAACACAAATTAATCTAGAGAGAGAAAGCATAAGTTTAGAGAGAGAAACTACCTACTCCTAATCTAATCTTAAAACTAAAACTAAAACTAACCAACCCCCTCACAACAAGTGAGGGTGGTATTTATAGGAGAGGGGAGTGGATGGTGGCTTCCTCTTTCTTTCTTTCTTGGTCCTCGGTCTTTTAGTCTTCTTAAATTCTTCGACTTTTAAGACTTCGTCTCGGGATTTCTATGAACTCGTATTGTAATTTTCTTCATAAATTAGACCTGAGTTCTTAGACTTTATTAAACTTTCGTCTTTGGACTTTTTCTTCGATAAATCTTCAGAATTGGTCTTGGACTTCCATTATTTTTCCAATCTTGATCTTTCGACTTCGTCTTTTGTCTTTTACTTCAATAAAAGCCCGTGAAAGCCGTGTTTTCTCCACTTTTCACCTTCTCGACCCTGAAACACAATAAAAACACAAACCACGCATAATTCCGCCATTTACGACATAAAATATACGTTTAGGTCCCGTTTTAATGTAATTAAGTGGTAGAAAAGATGGGTGTTTTCACACCTATCAAATCCCCTACACTTAACCATTGCAATGCCCTCATGCAATGCTTAGCAATAAAGCAAGGTTTACACTTTCCATCATAATCAACCTACCTTGGCCTTTATTAAACAACTAAGGAAAATCAAAAAGATAGAAAATAACAAGATGCAACAAGGAAGAAACTTGTAAAGAAATCTAAGACTTACATTAGGGCTTGTGTGTCATGAATGTTTAACACCCTCAAGTTTCACGTTCCCCATGCCAAGCTTAAAAACAAGATCATTGTTAGTACAAGTTAGCATAACAAACATTTACTCATGCGGTTCAATTAATCACTTAAACTCCCTTATTCCTATGGGTATCTCTTATATTTTATTGATGTCTTGAATGATCACGAGGATGCATTGTTGACTTATTTCGATAATTTATTTAGGCTGAAAGCAAAGTAGGACGATTTGATCAATAGTTAGCTAAAGGACAAAATCTCTTAAAACTGCTTCTCGGGATATCAAAAAGTTCATATCTTGGCATAACTCGGTTCACGATTTGAGACCTTTCTCGGGCCGATATTTGGCATGTACTTCATACTTCATATCTTGAGAGACGTGCTTGAGATAGTGGTCTTCTCATCGTTCATAGAGTCTCTTCACTTGGAGACTTTTGAGAGGTACTCCAACTTTGTTGACCACGACTTCATGATTATTTCTTCAATCTCTATTTGGGATTTTGAGATACAACGATCCGCCTCCTTTTCGGACTTGGATCTATTTATCCTCATACCTTGTTAGGGTCTTTTCGGATAGACTTCTCCATCATCTTTATGGGAGTTGATTGCTTTTCGTCGTGAGTCTTGATCCTTCATATTGATTTTGGGAATAATGCTCTTCACCTCACTTTTGGATCTTCAGCAATAAAATGGAATCCTCATGCCTTGTTAGGGCCTTTTCGGACTCGCCAATCTTCGCGCCCCGCTTCATAAGTTATGCCTTGGCTATGAACTCTTATCATTACCGAGCAACTTTTAAACGATCTTGGGCTAGAAGCTAAGTAACTTTTCAAATCGTACGACCTTACTTATTGCAGATATTTTATTAGCAAGTGATGGGAGAAAAAGATCATAATTAACTCACATAAGTTAATGAGAGAATACCAAACTTGTAACCAACTCTATCATTTCTCATTCTCCACAATTTAAAATCTCAAGGAATGAGACTCGTGGATGCTTAGCCTAATAAACTAATTAAGGTCTACATGGTTAAGGATACTAGCTAGAGTGAACTTGGATAAGTAAACTCGGGTTGAGTCAAAAAAATTCACAACGGGCCTAATATATCTAAGATAACTAAACTTGTTAAAACCATTTTATTAAAATAAGAGAAAAATAGCAAAAATAATGGGAACTACAACTAGGCCAAAATAGATTAAAAATTTTGAAAAATGTCAAAAAATTGATTTTCCGGTTAAAATGAGGGCAAATACAAGGAAAAGACCACTTAACTTCGATAGAAGTCCCCCCTACACTTAATATAAACATTGTCCTCAATGTTTAAGCATGTGGGAGTAGACTCCCCTACACTTAGGACATTGTGCACTTTGTTTAAATCTCGTTAAGGAAAAGACGACTAAAGAGATTCCTATTTTAATATTGAGAAATATAAAATAGTGAATCGAAAAGAGTTTAGGATAGAACCGAGAAGAAGGGAACACGGAATCACGGTTCGTCAAAAGTCATCAAAAGTGTGTCTTTGAAGCTCGAATCCCTGCATATGATAAGAAAGAGAACAAGAAACACCAACGGGGCTCCCCCTACACTTATGGTGAAAATAGATAGATAATTGGGTTGCCTCCCAAAAAGCGCTTGTTTTTGATGACCGAGTCACGAGCCTGACTCGTCCCCGAATTAAATGGTCCATGGGGAAACCTCGAATGTGATGCTGGGATCAAAGACCTTGTCCTCGTTCCCGGTTGACATCAACAAAGGAGAGGCGGGGGGATAAGTCTTGAAAGGGAGAAAGGTCCTTTCAACATACGTATAGTATGTGAATTCAAGATCCACGGGAGGTGGGTTGGGTATGGTAAGCACATTGTCATCCCCCAAAGACAATGGATGCTGAGCAAACGGCAAGGCCGTATTGTTATCAATCATAGCATGATCAATGTCACCTCCCGGGTCAAAGCACTCATCCTCCATGATAGTGGCTAAAAGGGAGGATGGATGGTGCTCGGGAGGGGGACTTGGGTCAATATTCCTGCAGCAAATTATCAAAAATAATGTCCCCCTCCGTGTCAGAGTCATCAATACCTGGAGGGATGGAGTGGATATCGATTTCTTCTAGCAATGGGTCATTATCTTCAACGAGAGGAATAGATGGAGGTAAAGACTTGGAAAGAGAAGGAGAAGTCAACGTTTCGATTTGAGCAATAAGAAGGTGCACTTTCCGTAATTCATCGCGAAGAAGCACGTCTTCCACCTCATCCACAAGATCATGTTCATCGGTGAACTGCTCGTAAACCGGAGAGAATAAATCGTCATTTTCTGCATCTCCCGGTGGAGATTGAGAAATTTCAAAAGTGAAATTCTCATAGCAGAGAGAAGAATCGTCATCACTAGGATCGACCTCGTCTGTAAAAGCAACGTCGTCCTCAGGCTCCATAGCAGGTAAGTCACAAACCTCATCATCCAATACTTTGTCGAGACCAACATCACTAAGCTCATGCAACGAATCTAGATCCTTAGACGCAGTAGGAACATCGAGAGTAGGAGCAGCAACTTCAGAAGAGGAGTTGAAAGTGCATACAACATCGTCATCATCATCATAATAGTATTGACGCACAAGCGGAGGGGTATAATCACTAAGATTAGATACTTGCTCTTGTTGCAGTCGCTTTTCCTAGTCCCTAAGTTCTTTAAGCAAAACAACGGCTTCTTGAAGTTGCAAAACAATGGAGTGTGTTTCTTCATTCAAGGTAGTGAGTTGTGGGTCAAGATGAATTTGTTGAGAGGATTGATGATTGAGGGTGTGATGTGGGGGCTCATAGTGTTGAAAACCCGAATTATAGCAAGGTTGTGGCTCATAGTTGTTCATCGATTGAGAATAATTAGGAACCGGGTTTGGTTCATAATAATCCATAGGTGAAGAAAACTGAGGACACGGATTTGGCTCATAACAATTCAGTGGTTGACAATAATAGGTATCATGAGGACCCCCACAGTTGTTGCAAACCGGGTATGGAGAAAAATCAAGTGCGTCTTGTGGATAGCTATTATCATTGTCATAATTGTACCCCGGTTCTTGCCCGTGACCATACGGGTATCGAACCGGGCACGAAACATGCCAATGAAAATCGCTTCCACAATAGATGCACGGGGGAACAAGAGGTGGGTTCAAAAAGAGTGAATTAGTCGAGTTGCACAAGGGACCGAATTGTGTGTAGTCGATATCGTTTCCGCACCGCTCACATGTACACCATTGACAAGAGTTGTTCCCAGATAATTGTTTCCCACACCGGACGCAATGGACATAAAAATCCATAAAGAAAGATAGATAAGCAAGAAGAATATTTTTGGTGCAAAACTTTGAAAAAGAAATGCTTTTTATGATTTTTCAAATGTTTTTGGATTTTAGAAAATTTTTGGACACGAAAAATAACGTTCACAAGTGAACGGATCCCAAAATCCAACGCGTCACTCACAAAAAACCTTCGATCTTCACGAAAAGAGCCGGCAGCGGCGCCATTTTAATAACAAGATTTTTACTAGTAGAAAAGTTCGTTTCTCGGTATCTCTTCGAATTGATATCCGGTTAATTGTGTGAGATTAGATGTTCTTAGCGAAACAAATATTTTTGGTTTTGGAAAAATAAATGAGCACGACTTAATAATAAATAACGAGAAATTAACACTAAAACAAGTTAGAATGTAAACGGTGCGATATTTAAAACTTTGAAAATAAATGACAAGAAATGAAAGGATGTAAAATTAAAACTTAACAAAAAGTAAATGATGCAAACCAAAAATTAAAATAAAAGAAAAGCAAATAAAAAAAATTCAAATAAAGAAAAAGGTGAGAAAAATAAAGCTTGAAAATAACAGACAAAAATACTTAAACAGAAAAACCACAAAGAAAATTAGACGGAAACCTTCATTCGGAAGTTTTGAACTTCCGAATGAAGAACCCTTGATCCGGAACTTTCAAAGTTCCGAATGAAGGCCTTGATTCGAAACTTCTAGACTTCCGGATGAAGGTTGCTTCATTCGAAACTTCTAGACTTCCGGATGAAGGTTGCTTCATTCGGAACTTCTAGACTTCCGGATGAAGGTTGCCTGGGAATGATGGAATACAGTAACAACCAAACCGAAGAACAGGGGATGTACAGTAACGACAATCGATCCTTAAATTAATCAGATTCAAACGAAAGATTAAACCAAAACAACCAATAAGCATCAACAAACAATAATCAATCGAAACAAATCATCAAAAATAACAAACATAACCAAATCAATCAAAACCCACTTGATCAAAATCATAAAAACTCAAGAACATGAACAATGATGAATAAGAACAAATCAAACTAAAAAGGAAGAAGATGATGAATGAAAAGCTTAATTAAAAAGTAAGGATTCAATAACAAAAGCTTAAACACAAATTAATCTAGAGAGAGAAAGCATAAGTTTAGAGAGAGAAACTACCTACTCCTAATCTAATCTTAAAACTAAAACTAAAACTAACCAACCCCCTCACAACAAGTGAGGGTGGTATTTATAGGAGAGGGGAGTGGTTGGTGGCTTCCTCTTTCTTTCTTTCTTGGTCCTCGGTCTTTCAGTCTTCTTAAATTCTTCGACTTTTAAGACTTCGTCTCGGGATTTCTATGAACTCGTCTTGTAATTTTCTTCATAAATTAGACCTGAGTTCTTCGACTTTATTAAACTTTCGTCTTTGGACTTTTTCTTCGATAAATCTTCAGAATTGGTCTTGGACTTCCGTTCTTTTTCCACTCTTGATCTTTCGACTTCGTCTTTTGTCTTTTACTTCAATAAAAGCCCGTGAAAGCCGTGTTTTCTCCACTTTTCACCTTCTCGACCCTGAAACACAATAAAAACACAAACCACGCATAATTCCGCCATTTACGACATAAAATATACGTTTAGGTCCCGTTTTAATGTAATTAAGTGGTAGAAAAGATGGGTGTTTTCACACCTATCAAATCCCCTACACTTAACCATTGCAATGCCCTCATGCAATGCTTAGCAATAAAGCAAGGTTTACACTTTCCATCATAATCAACCTACCTTGGCCTTTATTAAACAACTAAGGAAAATCAAAAAGATAGAAAATAACAAGATGCAACAAGGAAGAAACTTGTAAAGAAATCTAAGACTTACATTAGGGCTTGTGTGTCATGAATGTTTATCACCCTCAAGTTTCACGTTCCCCATGCCAAGCTTAAAAACAAGATCATTGTTAGTACAAGTTAGCATAACAAACATTTACTCATGCGGTTCAATTAATCACTTAAACTCCCTTATTCCTATGGGTATCTCTTATATTTTATTGATGTCTTGAATGATCACGAGGATGCATTGTTGACTTATTTCGATAATTTATTTAGGCTGAAAGCAAAGTAGGGTGATTTGATCAATAGTTAGCTAAAGGACAAAATCTCTTAAAACTGCTTCTCGGGATATCAAAAAGTTCATATCTTGGCATAACTCGGTTCACGATTTGAGACCTTTCTCGGTCTGATATTTGGCATGTACTTCATACTTCATATCTTGAGAGACGTGCTTGAGATAGTGGTCTTCTCATCGTTCATAGAGTCTCTTCACTTGGAGACTTTTGAGAGGTACTCCAACTTTGTTGACCACGACTTCATGATTATTTCTTCAATCTCTATTTGGGATTTTGAGATACAACGATCCGCCTCCTTTTCGGACTTGGATCTATTTATCCTCATACCTTGTTAGGGTCTTTTCGGATAGACTTCTCCATCATCTTTATGGGAGTTGATTGCTTTTCGTCGTGAGTCTTGATCCTTCATATTGATTTTGGGAATAATGCTCTTCACCTCACTTTTGGATCTTCAGCAATAAAATGGAATCCTCATGCCTTGTTAGGGCCTTTTCGGACTCGCCAATCTTCGCGCCCCGCTTCATAAGTTATGCCTTGGCTATGAACTCTTATCATTACCGAGTAACTTTTAAACGATCTTGGGCTAGAAGCTAAGTAACTTTTCAAATCGTACGACCTTACTTATTGCAGATAATTTATTAGCAAGTGATGGGAGAAAAAGATCATAATTAACTCACATAAGTTAATGAGAGAATACCAAACTTGTAAGTGATGGGACCCAACAAGTTGGCGCCATCCGTGGGACCCAACACATGCTTCGTGTTCCCAAATCATCGAATATCAAAAATCAATTCCGTGAAAGTGGGTAACTCTAAAAACTTTCGTTTTTATTCTCACCTACTGTCCCATCATGCTGTCAATTCCATGTCTTTATTTTTCATAAATATTAAATGGTGGGAAATTTTCCTACAAACACATAAGTTTGATGCACATATGAACTCAATCAGTCTACGAACTATACAAAGTTTTTTTTTTAACAAAAAAAAAGGGTTTTATGGAAACCAAATTCATATCAAACAGGTTGATAGCAATTTTTTAACTAGTCAATATGCACATGTTAGTCAATAAAAGTTACTTACAAGCGTCGTCGATTTAAAATTCATAGACGCATGTACGGAGTCCGGATGCATCCGAATTTCGTAAAATTTGATAATTTTAGTCATTATCTTATTCGGTAACAATATGTTATCATATTTCTTTAATTGATAGAGATGTTATCCTTATAATAGGTAACAAGATATTTACCTATATCTTTTATATTCAAAAATATATTATCGATATTTTTTCATATTAATAAAAGATATTACGGTTATCTTTTAAATTGACCAGGAGATATTACATATATCTTTTTTTTATTTGATTAAATATATTTTTCGAATATGTCGCGACCCGACGTAGTAATATCGTGTTCGCGGTCATGGTCCATCCATTCGCACTTGTCTGCACATTCATCTATTATTACATATAATTTGAATAATATATTTTATGTTTTTTATCGCGGTTATGGTACGTCCATCCACGCTAGTTCGTACATTCGGACATCTTTAGCCTACGGGCGTACATGTACACATCGTTCCCAGGTGGAATAAGAGGATTGAGTGAACCTAATAATTCAACTTGTCGTGTAAGAGGGATGCAACCCCAACGACCATGGATCATGTATCCTTGTTAGACACCTTACTATCAAGACGTTGTAGTAAGTTACGCAAACCACATGACTCATGATGGACTTGCAAAAGACACACTGTGCACGTCTAAACAAAATTTTGTCAAAACTTTGACCGTCCTTATGGTAGTAACGGTACGCCGCATGTAATAGCATAACGCATCCCATAAGTTAGTTAAGATACGTCTTATACTATGTGACAATTCACGGTTATGGCAAGATCCATACGCGTTGGTTTGCACGTTCGAACCTAATCTCTATCTTTTGTACGCGGCTATGGTACGTCCATTCGCGTTGGTCTACGCGACCGTAATTTTTTTAATACTTGATTAAGTTTAATATTACTAATCGAGTTTAGCACCATTAAACTTGGGGGGCTACCAGGGTATAATAATACCACTATTTCCGTGCATGACACGCAAATATCTTTGGATATATTTCTTTGCCGCAGAAGTCCGCCTTCTGACGGGTTATTCCTTTGCCATGGAAGTATCTCTTCCATTGGCTTATTCCTTCGCCGCGGAAGTACTCCTTCCGCGCGCTTATTTCTGCGCCATGGAAGTATTTATTCCATTGGCTTATGCCTTTGCCACGGAAGTATCTCTTCCGTTGGCTTATTCTTGCGCCGTGGAAATATCTTTCCACATGTTCGTTATCTTTCGTCGTGGAAGTATCTCTTCCACGTGCTCATTATATTCGCCGTGGAAGTATCTCTTCCACGTGCTTCTTATCTTTGCCGTGGAAGTATCCATTCCACGTGCTCATTCTTTTCGCCATGGAAGTATCTCTTCCACGTGCTTCTTATCTTCGCCGTGGAAGTATCCCTTCCACGTGCTCATTATTTTAGCCGTGGAAGTATTCTTCCACGGCGCATCGTTGTTTTAGCCGTGGAAGTATTCTTCCACGGCGGATCGTTATTTTAGCCGTGGAAGTATCTCTTCCACGTGCTCATTATATCCGCCGTGGAAGTATCTCTTCCACGTGCTTCTTATCTTTGCCGTGGAAGTATCCATTCCACGTGCTCATTCTTTTCGCCGTGGAAGTATCTCTTCCACGTGCTTCTTATCTTCGCCGTGGAAGTATCCCTTCCACGTGCTCATTCTTTTAGCCGTGGAAGTATCTCTTCCACGTGCTTCTTATCTTCGCCGTGGAAGTATCCCTTCCACGTGTTCATTATTTTAGCCGTGGAAGTATTCTTCCACGGCGCATCGTTGTTTTAGCCGTGGAAGTATTCTTCCACGGCGCATCGTTATTTTAGCCGTGGAAGTATCTCTTCCACGTGCTCGTTATCTTCGCCGTGGAAGTATCTCTTCCACGTGCTTGTTATCTTCGCCGTGGAAGTATCTCTTCCACGTGCTTATTATCTTCGCCGTGGAAGTATCTCTTCCACGTGCTCATTATTCTCGCCGTGGAAGTATCTCTTCCACGTGCTTGTTATCTTCGCCGTGGAAGTATCTCTTCCACGTGCTTGTTATCTTCGTCGTGGAAGTATCTCTTCCACGCGCTGATTATCTTCGCCGTGGAAGTATCTCTTCCACGTGCTCATTATTCTCGCCGTGGAAGTATCTCTTCCACGTGCTTGTTATCTTCGCTGTGGAAGTATCTCTTCCACGTGCTTATTATCTTCGCCGCGGAAGTATCTCTTCCACGTGCTCATTATTCTCGCCGTGGAAGTATCTCTTCCACGTGCTTATTATCTTCGACGTGGAAGTATCTCTTCCACGTGCTCGTTATCTTCGCCGTGGAAGTATCTCTTCCACGTGCTTGTTATCTTCGCCGTGGAAGTATCTCTTCCACGTGCTTATTATCTTCGCCGTGGAAGTATCTCTTCCACGTGCTCATTATTCTCGCCGTGGAAGTATCTCTTCCACGTGCTTATTATTTTCGACGTGGAAGTATATCTTCCACGTGCTCATTATTTTCACCGTGGAAGTATCTCTTCCACGTTCTTATGATCTTCGCCGTGGAAGTATCTCTTCCACGTGCTCATTATTTTCGCCGTGGAAGTATCTCTTCCACGGGCTTCTTATCTTCACCGTGGAAGTATCTCTTCCACGTGCTCGTTATTTTTGTCGCGGAAGTACGTCTTCCGTTGGCACATTTCTTTGTCGCGGAAGTACGTCTTCCGTTGGCACATTTCTTTGTCGCGGAAGTACGTCTTCCGTTGGCACATTTCTTTGTTGCGGAAGTACGTCTTCCGCGACGAATTACTTGGCCTGGCTAAGAGTGAATTTCCAAAATTTATACCGTTTAATCCAGGAAAAACCGTGACAAATTTTGGAAGTCGTTATCAAATGTCGTGGCCATAAGACGGATGTAATATCCGCATTACTTTGCCACAGAAGTACGAATTCTGTTGGCCTTAAGACGAATGTAATATTTCGCACTATGCTGTATCATTAGTGGGTATTAGAAGTACGTCTTCAAATGTTCACGATGCAGCATATGGGTTCCACCTTCACCTTCACAAAACCTTCTTATCATCCTCACGTTAGGGATGAATAAGAATGATACCTTGCCAATGCCAGTGTTACCCCGGCTATAGAACACGCTTTCTTCTTACGGGGTCCTTACCGTCTAATCACGGGAAACCAAGCATTCGAGCACAACCACCCGTCTTACGTATACATGTTTTCCCAGTTCTTTCGGCGTGGATATGCTTACAAGTAACGGATATGGTGTAAAGTCTAGTAACCTCGGTGAACATACTAGACTGGGGGGACATGATGACGTATAGTGGCTGTGCTCACTATTCGTAATCCCAAACCATCATCTTTTCGCTAAAAATAGCCCATTACGAGTGGAGCCATATGTTACGGACGACCCATGAGGATGTCCTAGCAGCAAGCCGCACGCGGTTGTTAGTGAGCATGATACACGAATGAGTCTAGCATAACATGATCATGAACCATATCATACTAGACTGGGGGACATGTCGACGTACAGTCGGTTAAGGGCCCAGCCCGACAGGCCCGCGGCCCACACACACCTTAACTTATCCTTTAAGAAACCCTAAGCCTATATAAACAGGGGCAGGGGGTCTCATTCTACAACAGGTTCTCTCTCATAACTACACTTCTTATACCACATATTCATCCGATACTAACTTGACCGTCGGAGGTGGACCCCGGGGCTCCGGCCTCGGGTCCACGTCTAACCGGTTTACCTTTGTTTGCAGCATTACTCACGACCGGGGAAGACGATGAACGGCCCAAGAGAGTCGTCGAACCGGCCTAGCCAAATTATGCTCCAACACCAACTCTATCATTTCTCATTCTCCACAATTTAAAATCTCAAGGAATGAGACTCGTGGATGCTTAGCCTAATAAACCAATTAAGGTCTACATGGTTAAGGATACTAGCTAGAGTGAACTTGGATAAGTAAACTCGGGTTGAGTCAAAAAAATTCACAACGGGCCTAATATATCTAAGATAACTAAACTTGTTAAAACCATTTTATTAAAATAAGAGAAAAATAGCAAAAATAATGGGAACTACAACTAGGCCAAAATAGATTAAAAATTTTGAAAAATGTCGAAAAATTGATTTTCTGGTTAAAATGAGGGCAAATACAAGGAAAAGACCACTTAACTTCGATAGAAGTCCCCCCTACACTTAATATAAACATTGTCCTCAATGTTTAAGCATGTCGGAGTAAACTCCCCTACACTTAGGACATTGTGCACTTTGTTTAAATCTCGTTAAGGAAAAGACGACTAAAGAGATTCCTATTTTAATATTGAGAAATATAAAATAGTGAATCGAAAGAGTTTAGGATAGAACCGGGAAGAAGGGAACACGGAATCACGGTTCGTCAAAAGTCACCAAAAGTGTGTCTTTGAAGCTCGAATCCCTGCATATGATAAGAAAGAGAACAAGAAACACCAACGGGGCTCCCCCTACACTTATGGTGAAAATAGATAGATAATTGGGTTGCCTCCCAAAAAGCGCTTGTTTTTGATGACCGAGTCACGAGCCTGACTCGTCCCCGAATTAAATGGTCCATGGGGAAACCTCGAATGTGATGCCGGGATCAAAGACCTTGTCCTCGTTCCCGGTTGACATCAACAAAGGAGAGGCGGGGGGATAAGTCTTGAAAGGGAGAAAGGTCCTTTCAACATACGTATAGTATGTGAATTCAAGATCCACGGGAGGTGGGTTGGGTATGGTAAGCACATTGTCATCCCCCAAAGACAATGAATGCTGAGAAAACGGCAAGGCCGTATTGTTATCAATCATAGCATGATCAATGTCACCTCCCGGGTCAAAGCACTCATCCTCCATGATAGTGGCTAAAAGGGAGGATGGATGGTGCTCGGGAGGGGGACTTGGGTCAATACTTTCCTGCAGCAAATTATAAAAAATAATGTCCCCCTCCGTGTCAGAGTCATCAATACCTGGAGGGATGGAGTGGATATCGATTTCTTCTAGCAATGGGTCATTATCTTCAACGGGAGGAATAGATGGAGGTAAAGACTTGGAAAGAGAAGGAGAAGTCAACGCTTCGATTTGAGCAATAAGAAGGTGCACTTTCCGTAATCCATCGCGAAGAAGCACGTCTTCCACCTCATCCACAAGATCATGTTCATCGGTGAACTGCTCGTAAACCGGAGAGAATAAATCGTCATTTTCTGCATCTCCCGGTGGAGATTGAGAAATTTCAAAAGTGAAATTCTCATAGCAGAGAGAAGAATCGTCATCACTAGGATCGACCTCGTCTGTAAGAGCAACGTCGTCCTCAGGCTCCATAGCAGATAAGTCACAAACCTCATCATCCAATACTTTGTCGAGACCAACATCACTAAGCTCATGCAACGAATCTAGATCCTTAGATGCAGTAGGAACATCGAGAGTAGGAGCAGCAACTTCAGAAGAGGAGTTGAAAGTGCATACAGCATCATCGTCATCATCATCATAATAGTATTGACGCACAAGCGGAGGGGTATAATCACTAAGATTAGATACTTGCTCTTGTTGCAGTCGCTTTTCCTCGTCCCTAAGTTCTTTAAGCAAAACAACAGCTTCTTGAAGTTGCAAAACAATGGAGTGTGTTTCTTCATTCAAGGTAGTGAGTTGTGGGTCAAGATGAATTTGCTGAGAGGATTGATGATTGAGGGTGTGATGTGGGGGCTCATAGTGTTGAAAACCTGAATTATAGCAAGGTTGTGGCTCATAGTTGTTCATCGGTTGAGATTAATTAGGAACCGGGTTTGGTTCATAATAATCCATAGGTGAAGAAAACTGAGGACACGGATTTGGCTCATAACAATTCAGTGGTTGACAATAATAGGTATCGTGAGGACCCCCACAGTTGTTGCAAACCGGGTATGGAGAAAAATCAAGTGCGTCTTGTTGATAGCTATTATCATTGTCATAATTGTACCCCGGTTCTTGCCCGTGACCATACGGGTATCGAACCGGGCACGAAACATGCCAATGAGAATCGCTTCCACAATAGATGCACGGGGGAACAGGAGGTGGGTTCAAAAAGAGTGAATTAGTCGAGTTGCACAAGGGACCGAATTGTGTGTAGTCGATATCGTTTCCGCACCGCTCACATGTACACCATTGACAAGAGTTGTTCCCAGATAATTGTTTCCCACACCGGACGCAATGGACATAAAAATCCATAAAGAAAGATAGATAAGCAAGAAGAATATTTTTGGTGCAAAACTTTGAAAAAGAAATGATTTTTATGATTTTTCAAATGTTTTTGGATTTTAGAAAATTTTTGGACACGAAAAATAACGTTCACAAGTGAACGGATCCCAAAATCCAACGCGTCACTCACAAAAAACCTTCGATCTTCACGAAAAGAGCCGGCAGCGGCGCCATTTTAATAACAAGATTTTTACTAGTAGAAAAGTTCGTTTCTCGGTATCTCTTCGAATTGATATCCGGTTAATTGTGTGAGATTAGATGTTCTTGGCGAAACAAATATTTTTGGTTTTGGAAAAATAAATGAGCACGACTTAATAATAAATAACGAGAAATTAACACTAAAACAAGTTAGAATGTAAACGGTGCGATATTTAAAACTTTGAAAATAAATGACAAGAAATGAAAGGATGTAAAATTAAAACTTAACAAAAATTAAATGATGCAAACCAAAAATTAAACTAAAAGAAAAGCAAATAAAAAAAATTCAAATAAAGAAAAAGGTGAGAAAAATAAAGCTTGAAAATAAAAGACAAAAATACTTAAACAGAAAAACCACAAAGAAAATTAGACGGAAACCTTCATTCGGAAGTTTTGAACTTCCGAATGAAGAACCCTTGATCCGGAACTTTCAAAGTTCCGAATGAAGGCCTTGATTTGGAACTTCTAGACTTCCGGATGAAGGTTGCTTCATTCGGAACTTCTAGACTTCCGGATGAAGGTTGCTTCATTCGGAACTTCTAGACTTCCGGATGAAGGTTGCCTGGGAATGATGGAATACAGTAACAACCAAACCGAAGAACATGGGATGTACAATAACGACAATCGATCCTTAAATTAATCAGATTCAAACGAAAGATTAAACCAAAACAACCAATAAGCATCAACAAAAAAAAATCAATCGAAACAAATCATCAAAACTAACAAACATAACCAAATCAATCAAAACCCACTTGATCAAAATCATAAAAACTCAAGAACATGAACAATGATGAATAAGAACAAATCAAACTAAAAAGAAAGAAGATGATGAATGAAAGCTTAATTAAAAAGTAAGGATTCAATAACAAAAGCTTAAACACAAATTAATCTAGAGAGAGAAAGCATAAGTTTAGAGAGAGAAACTACCTACTCCTAATCTAATCTTAAAACTAAAACTAAAACTAACCAACCCCCTCACAACAAGTGAGGGTGGTATTTATAGGAGAGGGGAGTGGTTGGTGGCTTCCTCTTTCTTTCTTTCTTGGTCCTCGGTCTTTCAGTCTTCTTAAATTCTTCGACTTTTAAGACTTCGTCTCGGGATTTCTATGAACTCGTCTTGTAATATTCTTCATAAATTAGACCTGAGTTCTTCGACTTTTTTAAACTTTCGTCTTTGGACTTTTTCTTCGATAAATCTTCAGAATTGGTCTTGGACTTCCGTTCTTTTTCCACTCTTGATCTTTCGACTTCGTCTTTTGTCTTTTACTTCAATAAAAGCCCGTGAAATCCGTGTTTTCTCCACTTTTCACCTTCTCGACCCTGAAACACAATAAAAACACAAACCACGCATAATTCCGCCATTTACGACATATACGTTTAGGTCCCGTTTTAATGTAATTAAGTGGTAGAAAAGATGGGTGTTTTCACACCTATCAGTTGTATTGGCATTCCGAATTAGGTTAAGTTTGGTGTATTCCGACTTATGTTTTAATTAAATTGTCTTAATTTTCAAACTTTAATTTTCCCCCCATTTTTACTTAGTTTATTTTCAAAAGTGTTTTGTCCTAGTTATTTTCAAGTTTACGTTTCCATTAAGTTTTCAAATTTACTTTTTATCAAGTTTTAATTTTTCGACATATATTTTTAAGTCTTAATTTTTATTTTATTTTAAATTTTAAAGCTTTCATTTTTAATCAACGACATTTACATTCAACTTTATTTTAAAATAGATAATCATTTTTTTTGTTTCTTTCACCTAGTTCTACTGTGCAGCATTCATTCTGGAAAAGCATTCAAGGTTAGACAGTCTTCTTTTATTTTTAATAGCTTTAACGTTTATATTATTAGTAGACTTAGATAAACAAAAGCTCCCCCTTTTTAGTGACCAACACCAATAATTCCACCCTAAACCGTGATAAATTCGAATTGAATCGAGTACGAACAACACTTCAAAGAGAACATACACACAAAAACATTAAATCACATTATCAGAAAAATCAACAATTGCCCTTAAGCAGGTAGTTTGTCGGAATATCCTGAGTTAGCAAAATAAAGCATATCTGTTTAGCCTAGGTGGGAACCATTAGCTGCTGACAAGTGCGACTTGCCCAGATAGGATATGTCAGTCTCCAATAGTACTATTCACAATATTAGCGTTCATTACATGATTAGCGGTCCATAATTAGAAAGGGACTTAACGACAATAAGTAAACATAGTGTCAATAATCATATTGGCAGCATACAAAAACACTTGTATTCCAGTTTTAGCATATATCCCCTCACGGGTTTTCAAATCATTTATAAAGCATTTATAAGTGAGGCTATAAACTTACCTTATCCTAAAGAGTCTTGAATTATTCAGCTATAACCAATCACAACCTCCTCACAATATTTGAGTTGTCACACAATATGTATATATATCAAGCCATAATCTCTGAGTTCAATCTTTTCTTATTTCATATATTTCTTCTTTGGTTCATATATTTTGTTATTATAGTATCATTGTTTGGTCCATTATACTCAGAAGTCATTCTATAAATGTTTGAGGAGCGAGGGCCCTTTAAATCGTAAACCCAACCACTCAGTCATAACATAATATCGAGATGGAACATCTTTGTACAAAGTTTCCTACTAACATGACACATAGTATATTATTACATTTTATTTCTTTAGTTTCAATATTGGCAAAATAGTCCTTTTAGTCATATTTTGGCATAATTATACTTTTAACCCTTTAAGTATATAGTTTCATTATTTGCAATTTAATCCTTTAATATTTAACCTTAGGGTCTCAAAATTTTAAACATTTATTCTTATAGCTTTAAATTTCATAAAATGACACTTTTGGCCTAAAATGTTAAATAATTTCAAAAATGATAGTTTTGGCCCCTATACTTGTAAAATCACATAACTTCTTCAAAAATGTACCAAATGATCTAGGATTTTAAAAAAAGTTTTAAAACACATTTATACTCATAATAACAACATTTTACCAGAATTATAGCTCTTGAAATGGATTTTAAGTAATTATTTCATGTAAAATACAAAACTAGGATTTTAAGACATCTTTAGCTTATAACTTTTATTTAAATTGATCATATGACTTAATTCTTTTTGGATTATCTTTTTAACATAATTTTGACTTTATAACAAGTCTTAGTATTCATTATAACAAGATCAAAGCTTGATTAGCATTAGAATTACCTTGGTAGCTCCAAAATAGCTCCTTATGACTTCTTATGAGCATTACTTGCTATCAAAACTTCAAAAGCTTCAATGGCTTCCTTCTAGACCTAGTTTTTGGTCTTGTGGGATGTCCTAGGACGTTTATATAAGTGAATATGAAGAATGGTAGGAGGTTAAGAGAAAACGGGGTGCAAGTGTAAACTATGTCCATTCAGCCCTATTTATAGTATTTGCAACACTTAGGCTCCAAGCTAAGACCATGGACGTGTAAAATTTATAGAGAAATGATTAAGGATGGCTATTGAATCTCTATGCAAGTTCCTATTTCATTCCAATCTTCACTTGTGGCTCAAAATAGGTCACAACATACTTAGGATGATAATGGTGATGTGTAGCACACACATGGGTGATGCACCTACTTGTCACCACATATAAAATATCCTATAACATGTTAAATATCTGATTTGAGGTTTAAAATTGGGAGGGAAAAGGTTTAAACAAGTTTTTGGAGAGAAAAACCAAACCGGGTCATAAATCTAGGGCTTGTAACTTTATGGTTTGTAATTTTGGTGATTAGGGACTTAGGAATGTGATTAGTGAATGATTAAGGCTTAACTAGGGTTTATACATTCTATTTAGAAGATTTGGGTCCTTGGTTTGAAGTTTAACAAAGGTTTGATGTTAAAATGGTAAGTAATCTTATGTAGATTAGGGTTTTCTAATGATCTAGGTTTAAATCTTAGTAAAAGTCATTATCCTCCTCTTAAATACTAATCTAAACTTAATTTAATTCCTAGACATTGTGTTTTAAGTGTCCAATGATTTCTCACACTTGGTTTGATAGCTTAGTTTAAGTAAACATATCTAAAGAGTGAAAATACCTATTTTGACCTAATTTACAAGTCATGCATTAAAATCTTGTACCTTGTGAATTAGGATACTTGTAAATTGTCTTAACATAATATTATAACCTTAATGAAGTGCTATAAGTATTTTTAGACTTGTCCTAAAAGACTAGGTAATGATTCTATGTATATTTCTTAATATAAGGGTTACTATGTCATTAAGCCTAATGACTTTCTATCTTGGGTAATTAGGGTTTATATCTTAATGTATGCTTATTCTAAGTCTTATATAGTATGTTTATGACTTCTATAGTTTCTACATTCTTAGTTTAAGGGTTTATGTAGGTTGATCATATCTTAAGGTTAATTAAGTAAGCTTAAGGTCCTATGCTTTGAATACTTGTACTTTATGCTTTAATAATTTGTAACTTAGTTTAAGATAGATGTATTAACTTATTATGATACTTAGTTGAGTTTTATATGTAGAGGCAAAAGATTAGACTTTAATTCATTATACAATGGATTTTATATGCTAATCTTGGTTTAGGTCATTTTCTTGTAATTAGCTTGAGATTAGTGAGTATTATTGTTTTGTGATTATTTACCTTTCCTTTATATTATAGATTATACTTAGTATAATGTACTTGATAATAGTACATAGATATTATGTAGTAATATTGCTTGAAACATTAGTTTATAAAGGATTTATAGGGTTTCTAAGGTTTTCTTAGGAATTTAAGGTATCCTTGTTATATTTGAGTTGTTCTTATTCATTGTATATACATATAGTTACTTTTGGAACTCAGACTTGATATATACATAGTGTTTACAACATATAGGCATATGTGGAAGTGATAATTGAGATAATGAGAATCCATATATTCAACAATTCAGTCACATACCATAGTAAAATGTAAAAATTTCTTAGTAAAATCACCTCTTTATTTATAAACATAGATATTAAATTAGTCAAAATTACTAGATGTTATAATTAACCCACCGAGACCATAGGGTCTCGGTTGCTACTGCTTGCACAGTTACCCACCGTGGCCCTTAGGGGTTGCGGTTGTTGGAACAAACCAGCCACCGAGAGGCATGACTCTCGGCTGCTGTGTCAACCGAGCCACCGAGAGCACCCCCATGCAGGGGTTCTAGGTTTCTATTCCAACCAAAACAACCCAAATCGATTCCATCTTGTTTTGATTAATAACATGTGTTCTTATGGTTTTCATTTAAATATAACATACATGATTCTTAAATAAAATAAAGATTTAGGATTGATACACATACTGAATAATGAAGGATTCGGGAATGAATAACACGAACACTCTCTTATTTTTCACGATCCAAGATCAAAACCTTGCTCCCTTTTGTTCTTTTTCTTGCCGGTGGCCATACACCCACTTAGGCTTTCTATAAGTTTTTCTGTGTTTTGATAAATGAGAAATAAAACATACGTATGTTTCTTTTAGCCTTCTTAGTGGACCGAGCCTTGGGCCCTTTTTAACTTATAAGGTTTTATTAATCATTCTTGTAAGTTTGTTTAATTACATGGAGCCCATTTATATTTTGTGTCTTAATTTGTATTCTTGTACGTGTCGTATATACGTAAATTAAGTTCGTGTTATAACTTGTCATGTATTATTATTTATACATAAATACTTATCGTGAATTAATTAATTATACGTAATACTTGTCGTGTAATAAATAAATATCAAAAGTTTTTATTTAACGGTATTTTTATGCGGGTTTTACAACTTGATGAGACTACTTTTATACATAGTCTCATCGTCCAAATAGGGCTTAAAATACATTAAATATCATCAAAATACCCATATATATGCTTGTGTTTGTTGCTTGTGTATTTTAGGTACGGATATTGAGAAAATGACAAAAGATCACAAGAATCATTCAAAAACGAACACGGGAAACGAAGCCGCACAATGAACCAAGCCCTAATGAAGACTTTCCCAAGATCAACCCTTGAAGATTTGAAGAATTATGAAGAAGGGTCCTCCAATATGGAAGAATTGACACTTTATACCCTTGTATCCTCATAATTACAAGTTTGGTCCCTAAAGTTTGTCAAAATTATAAAAAGGGCCCTCCACTTTGAAGAATTGGCAAGTTTAGCCCCTCAACAAAGCTAAATTGTCAACCATTATCCTCCACAAAGTCAAAAACATCATGAAGTCCTTCAAAGTATAAGAAATTACAAGTTTGGTCCTTTGAAAATTCCAAAATTACAAAAAGGACGCTCAACTTTCAACATTTGGCAAAAATGGTCCCTCATCAAACATGACTTGGCAATTTCAGTCCTCCAAAATGCTCATTATACAATTCAAGACCATTATCCATCATCAAAATGCCAAATCAGCCCTTGAAGAAATCAAATATGGCAAGAAATACCCCTGAATTCACTTTGTAAAAGTTTTTGGGTCAAAAGTGCAAAAGTGCAAAAGTTGATAAGGCTAGTTTGGGCGTTGATAGCTATTTAAAGTAAAAAGACAAGAGAATAAGAAAAGGGGGGCCTAAGTTGGCCAGACATCAAACTTACCTTAACCAACCAGGAGCTGCCACCTCACCCCACTCACACTTTCCACCAATCCCCTCTCTCCATTCTGCCACCTCACCAATCCACCAACCATATTAACAACTTATTTAATTAAGTTTAAATCTGGCGCCTAACATGTTTTTAAACATGTCTTAACCCCAAAACAGGATCAAACACATAACTATTCACCAAGAACACAATTTGGGGTTTTCTTAATTACTTGTAATTAAACCTTAAAATGGTGCAGATTAATGATTAATGATCATGTTAACATAACCCAACCTTAATATTGGTCATCACATCATTCACGTGTCCATATGGGACCTCCCCTGCTACACTTTTGAGGAAGAAGACAAGAAGGGCAAAGTCATCCAACGTCCCACATTTGTGCTTACTTTCTAAGCATCATACAAGCCCTTTGATCACACTTTCATGCCAGCTATCACCACAAACAGCCAAGAATTCTTCACAAGACTCCAAGGTTTTCAAAATCTACAAGGGCAATTTTGGGACTTCAAGCATTAGGGTTTTTAGTTTTCAGCTGTTCTTAGTTCACATGTAAGGCTATATATAAAGCCATAAGGTCTCACTTATACGTTTGCTTTTGGTTTTTCCTTTGTTCAAACACTTGTAAATCCCTTTTCAGTTTAATGAATTTGAGTTAAGTGTTTTGAAGAAAGACCAAGTGCCATCTTATTTCTGCTTGTTTATGTTTATTGCTTACTGAATTTGAAGTTTAAAACTTGTTTTCAAAAGAGGAGTGTGCAAAAGTTTGCACATTTTCTCATTTTCTTGATATTTTGCTAAGTTCTTGTTTCTATCTTGGAATTCTTAGGTTATAGGGCTGATCATAGCATCCTAATTGAGTTGATTAAGGTGTGGTGAGGCTTATAACTTGGGGATAATCAAGTGTGGGGTAACAAGCTTGCATTAATCAAGATTTTTCAAGTTTCTGATTTTTATACTTGTGCTTCTAACTTTGTTGATTCTTAGCAGGCCTTATTGTGGAAGCTTGTGCTTGTTCTTGCTAGCACATAAGCTCAAAATTCGTGGGTGTGGATGTACATCCATGATGTTTGCATACTCAATCCTAAAATCTGCTTAAATTCATGATTTTTGGTGATATTTGTATGTAGCTTGTGTTCTTGTGAATTTTGTGGCTTAAATCTGCTTGAATCTGTTAATCTTGCTTGTTATTGTGTTAATTGATGCTTGGGTTGTCTTAAATCTCACTTTGCCTTTGAAAAATTTGATTTTGAAAAGATTAAGGGGTGTTTGGGTCTACCTGTTTGTGATTGTAACTTGATATTGTGTTGTTGGATTGTGTTGTTTATGCTTGGTATCTGATATATGCCTTGTTGAGAGTGTTTTACTGCAAGTTTTTGGGTTTGAAGCCTTGAATCAAACAATCTGCTATATAAACTTTGTTACTGCCTGTTTTGACCTAGGATTTTGGGAACACTTAGTGTGTATGCATGCTTAGGGCTAAAAGTGGTTTAAACAAAGTTATTGTAACCTGTTTGAAAGATTTGAGGTGTTGAATCTGACTTAAGTGTCAAATACATCAGCAAAGTAGAAAACTGCATGTGTTAGTGTTCATCAGTAACTTTCATTGGCTTGAATCTTGCTTAATTCTTTGAACCTTTGCATGAAACCTGTTTAGACTTGCTTATTGGAGTTTATAATAGCTTGTGTATGCATTTGGTTGAATTTGGCTGGCTGATTATTGCTAAAACTGCTAATTTGTGCTCAACTGCTTAAGTGTTCATGTCTGTATCATATCTGGTGATTGATTGATTAAACTGTATCAATTGGGTGTTTGTGATTGTGTTATTTTGATTGTTCTTGACTCCTTTTGATCCAAAGATCATTTGGGTGCCTTTGTGTAATCTGAATCTCCAAAAAGGTCACTAAAGACAAAAAGTCAAACAAGTCAAGCAGTGGGAAAAGTTCCCACTGCTCAACACCCAAAACTAGCCCCTGCTAGTGCAATTTTGAACTCAGCTTATCAATAAGCTATTCTAGCTTATCCAGACTTGCAACAACTTATTTTTTGTGATAGGTCTTCCTTATTTGACCCATTTAAGTAGACTGGAGCTTATTGGACTTTGACTTTGACTTTTTACTAGAAAACCAACTTATTTGACTTTTACATAAGTGCTTATTTGCTTTTTCCAGCTTATTGAGTCTGCTTATTTGAAAACTTTTTGTTGATTTTTCTTAATTAAGTCATTTCAAAACTTTTGGAACTTGAATCAGCACTTGGGGTGGCCTAGAACTCAAAAACGACTATTTTGTCGTTTTCTTTAGATTGCTTATTGCATTTTCAGGCTTATTCCTTGGGCTTATTTCAAATTTCTTTTTGCAGAAGTCTTATTTAGGTCAAAAGAATCTTGTGTGTCAAATTTTAGCTTATGGCATTGGCTTATAGCTTAATGGGCTAAAAAGCCCATTAAGAATAAGCTGTTTGGTATAAGCTAGCTTATTTCACACTTTCAGCTTCTGGGCCTTTGGAAAAAGTTGTTTAAAATCAAATTTTGAGTCAACCTGTGCTTTTTGGGCTTATTTTGAACACTTTTTGTTATTGGGCCCAAATTTGGCCCAATAAGGGCCTGTTTTGGGTTTAGCCCATTTTTTAGGCCCATTAGGGGTATTTAGGTAATTTCACTTTCATTTCTGAGTTATTTAGGTTAAATTAAACTAGTTTGCAAGTTTTTAGAATTTTTTATGATTTTTGGATTTTTAATATTATTTTAATATTATTTTATTATTAAAAATTAAAAGTCTGATTTTCCAAGTTTTTATATTTTTCCTAGATTCTAAACACTTAATTAGGATTTTTGCAACTTTCCAAATATTTTTAGAGTCTTTTAATTATTTTCTAGAATTAATTTAAGTTTTAATTGATTTTATTAGTTTTTAATTGTCTAAAAATAGTTTTTAGTTGTTTTAAAATTTTGAAAACTACTTTTTAGCTTAATCAGAGTATTTTTGAGGTTTACAAACTTTAAAATCTTGTTTGGGACTTTTTAATAATTAATTTTGATTTTTAGGGCTTTAATTAGTATTAAAAAGTCATTATCTAATTAATTAAAAGGTTTTAGCAAGTTTGGATTTTTTGTAAACTCTTATAATATTATTGTGGATTTTTGGTAATTTTTAGGAATTATTAGGGTAAAATTTTAATTTTGGTACTTTTTACGGTTTTACGTGTACACATTTTTCGACTTAGTTTAATTCGTCTTCATAACCGTCATTCTCTTCTAATCTCATTTCTATTTTTCTTTCTCAACAATATAATCACAAAGATAATCAATTCATTACACACACACTAAGCCTCCTTGAGAACGAACTCATTTTAGGGTCATTAATACACGGTTTTCCTAAATCGTCGTATTCATTACTTGCCCTATTTGCTCTCTTTTCCTAAAGAGTAGTAAAACCACTACATCATTTTGGCGCCGCTGCCGGGAAGGCGTGTTGTGTTTTGATTGGAATTGTTTTTTTTATATACTAACCATAATTAGTATTTGTATTAGTAGCACTCTACTAATACGTATTATCGGTTTTCGGTTTTTGTGTGAATACTATTACTATAGTGTATACGTAGAACAATAAATTCACAAGTACTCCAAATACGTGAGAAATCACAACCTTAACTTGGGAGGTCATTACCCAATCATTGTATTCGAATCTCAAACCAAAGAAAAAGGCAAAAATAGATAAATACTTTCGTGAAGCTCAATCTTGAAAAATACAAACTATAAGGTGGGTATAAGGCGGATATTATAAAATATATCCTAAGGAAAAAGGCTCTTAAGTGCTTCGCGCCGCCTCGTTTCCCCGCTTGCTTGTGAGTATTTGATTTTGAGAGCTAATCGAAGGTTTTGCCGCCCAAAGTATTACTAAGTATCATATATATTTTCTTGGTTTCCATTGATTAAACCCTCTTGAACGTTTTGGTGTTCCACCAACGTTCTAAAGTCATCGAAGGCGTTCACTTCACGTGATCGTTTTATTCCTTGAGGATTCTTTAATCAAGAGATTTGATTAAGGAGGAAATTTGTAGATTTGTGTCTACTTAGTACATTCACCAAACTCCAAAAAGGTTAATACAATCAAAAACCACAAAAAAATTGAAAAATACAAAACACCAAAAAGAATCTTCTTTGATCGTCCCCTCGTTGTACGTGACGTTTATGCTAACTCGTAATCAAGCAAGACGTGCACGTAAACGAAAGAACAAAACTCCCACTCCCAATCTTTCTAGTGAGGAGTCTCCTATTGACGAACCCATTGTAAGAGAAGCACCAACCATGACGAATCGAACTATGATGGAGTTACTTCAAGCACCCACCGAGGGTTATGGAGAGGCTATTGTGATTCCCGCTATCCTTGCGGAGAATTTTGAGGTGAAAACGGGTTTGTTGTCGATGATCCAAAACAACAAATTCCGTGGTGATGAGAAGGACAATCCACACAACCATATCCGCCAATTCAATCGTCTTACCGCCACTTGCAAGTTTAAGGATGTCTCGAATGACTCGATTAAGATGATGCTTTTTCCGTATTCCTTAGCGGGGCCCGCTAAAATTTGGTTAGAGAAAGAGCCACCCAATTCTATATTGACGTGGAAGGATCTCGTGTCTAAGTTTGTGAACCAATTTTTTCCGCCCTCTAAGACTACGCACTTGAAAAACGAGATTTCAAAGTTTTCACAAGAATTTAATGAAAGTTTTTCAACGGCTTGGAATAGGTTTAAGGAAATGTTAAATGAATGTCCTCATCATGGTTTTTCCGACTTGCATCAAATTGACACGTTTTACAATGGACTTAATGATCATGAAAGGGATTATTTGAATGCCGCCGCGGGTGGTAATTTTTTGTGTAAAACGGTTGAGGAAGCTTTGGTGATAATTGAGAATAGATCTAAGGTGTATAGTCCTCGTAGCACGTCTAGTGTTCGTAAGGCTTCGTCTTCGGCTTCACCTTCTTTGTCTACTACCATCGATGCTTGCCAAATTGAGGTGAACTTGGAAAACAAGATTTTTGATAAGCTAAAAGGACTTTTGGTTGAGTTTAAAGTTGGTGAACAAAGTGCTCCCGCTACGGCTAAAGCGGTTGAGGTTTCTTGCATGTATTGTGGTGGAGGTTATGATTTCTCCGAGTGCATTACCAACGGTGGTAACACTTCGAGTGCCTTCGCGTCCACGGGAAATTACAACCAAAATGGTCAAGTTTCCTGCTCTAATCAAATGACTCCACCGGGTTTTGGTTCAAATCAAAATGCTAACAACAACTATCGCAACAATCAAGTTGGTTTCAAAAACAATTACAACAAGGGAAACTATGGGAATCAAGGGGCTAATAATCAAGTTTCAAACAAGAATCAAAATGATTTTCAAAACAACAAAGGTTTGCAAACATTGAAAGATCTTCCAAGTGAGTTTGTTGAATACGCTAGTGGGAATGATGCTAGGTTTGACAATATTCAAAGAGAAATCATTAGCCTTAGATCCGAGTTTAAGAACGACTTGAAGAAAGAGTTGAAAAATGAGTTAGCTAATGAACTTAAAATCCACACCAACAAGATGGAAGGAAATGTCACTAGGTTGCAACAAAACCAACAAAAAATGGAACAAGGGCAACACGAGATTAAACAAGAAATGATAAAAGCCGAGAAGAGGCAATCCGTGTTTGAAGATAAAATCTCGTCTATGTTTGAGGCAATAATGTGTAAACCGTCTTCGAGTATTCTTCCTAGCAACACCGTATCCAACCCTAAGGGTGAGATGAAAGTGATTACCACACGTAGTGGTAAGACACTTAAGGAACCGACTCCTCAACCAATTACTCCTACGGAGGAAGCAATTGAGGAAGAACCCGAGGTGGTGGTCCAAAAGGAGCATGTCCCAATCCCACGAAGTATCGCTCATGCCACACCTACGGTTGACCCATTACCATCATTGGAACCCGAGATTCCCAAGGCTATGCCTACTATGCCTCAACCCACACCACCTTTGCCCTATCCATCAAGACTTAGGAAGGAGAAACGTCAAGAGCGCGACAATTATCAATTTGAGCTTTTTATGAAAATTTTTCGTGATTTGCACCTTAATGTGAGTTTCACCGATGCTTTGGTCATGATGCCTCGATTTGCCGCTAACTTTAAGAGTATGTTGAACAACAAGGAGAAATTGCACCAATTGTCTAGTTGTTCATCGGTTTATCTTAATCGCATACCTCAAAAAGTCGGTGATCCTGGTAAATTTTTGATCCCTTGTGCAATCCAAGATATGGAGGAATGCTTCGCCTTGGCCGATCTTGGTGCTAGCATTAACTTGATGCCACTTGCAATCTTCAAGTCGCACAATCTTCCTAATCTTACTCCTTCACTAATGTCTAACGAGTTGGCCGACCATTCCACAATTCCCGCGCGTGGTTTGGCGGAAGACGTTTTTGTGAAAGTGGGGAAGTTCTACTATCCCGTAGACTTTATCGTTGTTGATATCCCCACGGATCCTCAAGTTCCTCTCATTTTAGGTCGTTCGTTTTTAGATACGTCTATGGCTTTGATCGATGTTCCTGCTAGAAAGATCACCTTACGTTTCAACGACGAGGAACTTGTTATAAACGCAACTCAAAACTCTCAAATTTCTCATGTTTATTCCGTTGCAACCATAAACCTCGTTGATATGATCGACGTGGTTTGCGAGGAATTTTCACAAGAAGTTCTAGGTTTTGGTGATGAAGAAACTAGTGGCAATCCCACTATGTTAGATCCAATTCTTGATAATTCGACACCAACCTTCACTCCATTTGAAGGTGGTGGTTTTACGTTGGAAGAATTCGATGTTCCACGTACTTGTAACGAAGACCTCGACAACGATGAGGACTTCTCGATTATCAAGGATTTTCTTAACGATTTCCCATTTCCTCCACCCGAGGAGGTTATGAGTATCGAACCCAAATCTTCACTTGAGGAACCACCTATCCTTGAGTTGAAAGATTTACCTCCTCATCTTGAATATGTTTATTTGGAGGAGGACGACAAGTTGTCGGTTATTATTGCGAAGGAACTTTCGAATGATGAAAAAACCGCACTTGTCGATGTTCTAAAGGATCACAAAGGGGCAATTGCGTGGAAGTTATCCGACATTAAGGGAATCGATCCCAAGTTTTGTACCCACAAAATCTTAATGGAGGAGGATTACAAGCCCGCAATCCAAAGTCAAAGGAGGGTGAACCCCAAAATTCACGACGTCATAAAAAAGGAGGTCCTTAAACTCCTTGACGCGGGAATGATTTACCCTATTTCCGATAGCCCTTGGGTGAGTCATATTCATTGTGTCTCTAAAAAGGGAGGGATGACCGTTGTGCCAAACGATGCCAACGAGTTGATTCCCACTAGACTTGTGACCGGATGGAGAGTGTGCATTGACTATCGAAAGTTGAATGAAGCCACTCGAAAAGACCATTTTCCCTTTCCCTTCATGGACCAAATGTTGGAGCGTCTTGCGGGAAACGATTTCTATTGCTTTTTAGATGGTTTTTCCGGTTACTTCCAAATTCCCATCGATCCTCGTGATCAAGAAAAAACTACGTTTACGTGTCCATATGGAACGTTTGCCTATCGTAGAATGCCATTCGGACTTTGTAATGCACCGGGAACCTTTCAAAGGTGCATGATGGCTATTTTTCATGACATGATCGAGAAGACGATGGAAGTCTTCATGGATGACTTTTCTGTGTTTGGTGATTCTTTCACTTCGTGTTTGTCGAACCTTGAGAGAATGTTGAAACGTTGTGAGGAAACCTACCTTGTGCTCAATTGGGAAAAGTGTCATTTTATGGTTAAGAGTGGAATCGTCTTAGGGCACAAGGTCTCGAAAGCGGGGATTGAGGTAGATCAAGCTAAGGTAGACGTCATCGCCAAATTACCTCATCCCAAAACCGTTAAGGGAGTTAGGAGTTTCCTAGGCCACGCGGGCTTTTATCGTCGATTCATCAAGGATTTTTCAAAGATTTCTCGACCCATTACACATCTTCTTGAAAAAGAGGCACGTTTTGTCTTTGACGAAGATTGTGTACGAGCCTTTGAAATCCTTAAGAGGAAACTTACCGAAGCTCCCATTCTTGTTGCTCCAAATTGGAACCTCCCCTTTGAGCTCATGTGTGATGCTAGTGATTACGCTATTGGGGCCGTTTTGGGGCAACGTCATGAAAAGCACTTCTTGCCTATTCACTATGCTAGCTAGACAATGACCGAGGCTCAACTTAAATACACTACAACGGAGAAGGAGTTCCTTGCCGTGGTGTATGCATTTGAGAAGTTCCGACCTTACCTCGTCTTAGCTAAATGCATAGTGTATACGGACCATTCGGCTATCAAGTATCTCATGGCAAAGCAAGATGCTAAGCCTAGATTACTTCGTTGGATTCTCCTCCTTCAAGAATTTTATCACACCATCGTTGATAAAAAGGAGCCGAGAATCTAGCGGCCGATCATCTTTCTCGTTTGGAAGATCCTCACCAAAGTGTTTACGAGCCCAAGGAAATCACCGAAACATTTCCGCTCGAGACACTTGGTGTAGTGAATTCTAAGCTTGATCCTTCCACCCCATGGTTTGCGGACTTTACAAATTATCATGCGGGTAACTTCATCGTTAAGGGTATGACGACTCAAGAAAAACGAAAATTCTTTCGTGACGTCAAGTTCTACTTTTGGAACGACCCTTACTTGTTCCGAACTTGTGCGGATCAAATCATCCGATGTTGTGTATTTGGCACCGAAGCTTCTAACATCCTTAGAGCTTTCCATGAGGGACCCACGGCTGGTCACCACGGTGCTAATCTCACGGCTAAGAAGGTGTTTGATGCCGGCTTCTTTTGGCCTACTATTTACCGAGATGCACAAGATCTTGTGAAGTCTTGTGATTCATGCTAACGACAAGGAAAAGCCTCACAAAAAGATGAAATGCCACAAAATATCATCCAAGTGTGTGAGATCTTTGACGTTTGGGGTATAGACTTTATGGGGCCGTTCCCATCATCTCGTGGTAATAAGTACATTCTCGTTGCGGTTACTACCTATCTAAGTGGGTGGAGGCCAAAGCCTTGCCCACCAATGATGCTCGTGTGGTGGTTAAGTTCTTGAAAAGCTTGTTTTCTCGGTTTGGAACCCCTCGTGCGATCATTAGCGATCGTGGAACCCATTTTTGTAACGACCAATTCGAAAGGGTCCTAAGGAAATATGGGGTTACACATCGGCTTTCTACGGCTTATCACCCACAAACGATTGGGCAAGTCGAGGTTTCAAACCGAGCGTTGAAGTGGATCTTGGAGAGATCTGTTGGGGAAAACCGACAATTATGGTAGGAGAAGTTGGATGATGCTTTATGGGCCTTTAGGACCGCTTATAAGACACCCATTGGGTGCACTCCCTATAAGCTTGTGTATGGAAAGAATTGTCATTTGCCTATCGAGTTAGAACACAAGGCTTATTGGGCCATAAAGCATTGTAATGATGATATGGAGACCACAGGAAAACACCGGAAAATGCAATTAAATGAATTGGATGACTTGAGAGACATTGCTTATGAAAATTCATTGATTTATAAGGAAAAAACTAAAAAGTTGCATGATTCTAAAGTTAAAAACCGGGTTTTTAACATTGGGGATCAAGTTTTGCTTTTTAATTCTCGCTTGAAAATCTTTTCCGGTAAGTTGAAATCCCGTTGGTCCGGTCCATTCACCGTGACTCAAGTGTTTTCGTATGGGACCATCGAGCTAGCTCAAGATGATGGTCCTAACTTCAAGGTGAATGGACATAGGTTGAAGCACTACTTTGGCGGGGAAGTTCCATCCTTGAACTACCTCGACCAAGTCACCTTACCCAATGATAATTAGTATTGAGGGGATCGAGTCGAGCTCATGACTCGGTAATCAAAAACGAGGTGCCTCGTGGGGGGAATCCCATGCTTATCCTATGTACATATTATCGTTTTCTAATGTAGTAACGTGTGGGGATTTGTGCCCTTCCAACCTTTGTTCCGTGGTTGTTTGTGAATTGTGGACTTTAGATGATCATGATCTTCACGATTGGAGCCTCTCGTGTTCGTTTTATGGGAGCACTCGATCGTTTGCTTTGAAGACTTTCTCAATATCCATGATATATCCTTTTGATGTTCTAACCTTAGGTTTTTAGCACACTTCATTAACGACTATTAATTTATTGGTTACACCCTTTCCATGCTAGATTAGGCATTCGACTACGTCTCTAGTATGGGGGTGTTTGCACCCCTAGACTCGAAACATTAAGGACAATGTTTAACTTTAGTATGGAGAGGTGAATAGATACTTGCCTTGCCAAACCTTCACGCTTTCCAAAGTTTATCTTTTTGTTTATCGTTTTTGTTGCAAAATAGGCTAAAAATGGCCAAATTTTAAAATTTTTCTCATGTTTTATAAGTGTTTGAAGACACGAATGTAGGTTTTCCGATGGCGAGAATAAGAGTAATTTTTGACTCGACCGTGCGTGTTGAGCACTTAGCTTTGATTCCTTAACTTCACATTAGGCTAAGTCTCTTAAATGAGGACGAGAAATGATAGGGTTAATTATAAGTTACTATGCTAAACGTAGAGTACTCGTATTCTTTCAAAAACTCATATGTTCTCGTTGTTTGCTTATTCTCCCTTCGCATGTAAATATTTTTTTCTTAATAAATATTGACTTAGCGGTTTAATTAGGATTGTTGGGTTTCTATTCTTTTCTAGTAGCTTCCGTGTAATTAAATTAGGAAGACATTAAGGTATCGCCAGCGTCACGGTTTTGAAGTATTGGCACCCGAATAATCAAAAGCTTCACCTAAATAATAAGATTTCAAGTGCTCACCTAAATCAAGCAAACAATTTGAAGCCCCACAAGGCCGAAAAATCTATGCAAAATTGAAAGTGAATCAAGCCTTAATCTTCGAAGCTCTAAAGATCCAAAATTCGCCTTAGCGTGAGGATATACGTCTTTGGCTAATAAAACTACCGATGAGGTGGATAATAAAAGGCAAGGCAAGACCGAAGTCATAATAAAAGCTTCATGGCGAAGTTGAATAAAAGATGGAGGTAAACCAAAGATAATAAGGCCCTTCCGTTAGGGGGCGTATAAAAGTCTTGGTAATAAGTCTCATGTTCAAAACCGTTATAAAACCGTGTTTATCGATTCTTCTTGTCAACTTAATTTTTTGACATCGTTGTCTATTAGGAGGGGTTATTGATTTGATGGTCTTAGTTACACCGTTAGGACTCTATTTTTAGACCTAAATCTCTATTATCGCATAAGTCAAACAATGTATCCTCGTGAAACATTCAAGACAATATAAAATATAAGAGATACAACTTAGGAATAATGGGAGGATAAGTACGTGATTAGGGCATATGAGTAGTGTTAGCATTACTAACTTATAATGACAATGATCTCGTTGCACGCTTGGCATGGGATTGGGGTGATAATCGAGGACGATGAAATTATTTCTAATGAAGCATTCACGTGTTCTTATTCTATGAACCTAAACGTCCCATTTTGCGATGAAAATCATACATTATGTCTAAAACGCAAGTAGTAGTAGCCATAGTAGTAGTGTAGCTAGTTTATCAATCAATAAAGTGAATAAAAATGAATTTTGGAGTTGCTACGATACTTTATTCTAGCATTGCGTGAGGGCACATCAATGGTTTAGTATGGGGGAGTGATGAGACTGCTTTTATACGTAGTCTCATCGTCCAAATAGGGCTTAAAATACATTAAATATCATCAAAATACCCATATATATGCTTGTGTTTGTTGCTTGTGTATTTTAGGTACGGATATTGAGAAAATGACAAAAGATCACAAGAATCATTCAAAAACGAACACGGGAAACGAAGCCGCACAATGAACCAAGCCCTAATGAAGACTTTCCCAAGATCAACCCTTGAAGATTTGAAGAATTATGAAGAAGGGTCCTCCAATATGGAAGAATTGACACTTTATACCCTTGTATCCTCATAATTACAAGTTTGGTCCCTAAAGTTTGTCAAAATTACAAAAAGGGCCCCCCACTTTGAAGAATTGGCAAGTTTAGCCCCTCAACAAAGATAAATTGTCAACCATTATCCTCCACAAAGTCAAAAACATCATGAAGTCCTTCAAAGTACAAGAAATTACAAGTTTGGTCCTTTGAAAATTCCAAAATTACAAAAAGGACGCTCAACTTTCAACATTTGGCAAAAATGGTCCCTCATCAAACATGACTTGGCAATTTCAGTCCTCCAAAATGCTCATTATACAATTCAAGACCATTATCCATCATCAAAATGCCAAATCAGCCCTTGAAGAAATCAAATATGGCAAGAAATACCCCTGAATTCACTTTGTAAAAGTTTTTGGGTCAAAAGTGCAAAAGTGCAAAAGTTGATAAGGCTAGTTTGGGCGTTGATAGCTATTTAAAGTAAAAAGACAAGAGAATAAGAAAAGGGGGGCCTAAGTTGGCCAGACATCAAACTTACCTTAACCAACCAGGAGCTGCCACCTCACCCCACTCACACTTTCGACCAATCCCCTCTCTCCATTCTGCCACCTCACCAATCCACCAACCAGATTAACAACTTATTTAATTAAGTTTAAATCTGGCGCCTAACATGTTTTTAAACATGTCTTAACCCCAAAATAGGATCAAACACATAACTATTCACCAAGAACACAATTTGGGGTTTTCTTAATTACTCTTAATTAAACCTTAAAATGGTGCAGATTAATGATTAATGATCATGTTAACATAACCCAACCTTAATATTGGTCATCACATCATTCACGTGTCCACATGGGACCTCCCCTGCTACACTTTTGAGGAAGAAGACAAGAAGGGCAAAGTCATCCAACGTCCCACATTTGTGCTTACTTTCTAAGCATCATACAAGCCCTTTGATCACACTTTCATGCCAGCTATCACCACAAACAGCCAAGAATTCTTCACAAGACTCCAAGGTTTTCAAAATCTACAAGGGCAATTTTGGGACTTCAAGCATTAGGGTTTTTAGTTTTCAACTGTTCTTAGTTCACATGTAAGGCTATATATAAAGCCATAAGGTCTCACTTAGACGTTTGCTTTTGGTTTTTCCTTTGTTCAAACACTTGTAAATCTAATAACTAACTTTTTGATTGGTTAATAAAAGGTTTTTGCTTGGAAGATCTCTCTTTGCGTTGCTCGTACCCAATTGATATATATCGTTGTTTCGTTCTCGGTATCTTCTCGAATCGATCACGGTCAAAAGTGGAATAGTTGTAATTGGTGACTAAAAAGGGGGAGCTTTGGTCTAAATCTACTAAAATGATAAAGGCAGGTAATAATAAAACTAAACTAGAAGCTTTAAATGAAACAGTAGGAAATGCCTCAATAAAACTGGAACTCTCTTATTCGGAATGTTTCCCTTACTCGGAACAATGCTGAACAGAGCTCTTATGCGGAAAATGAGAGGCTATGCGGAAAGTTATGATCATGCGGAAAAATCTTCTTACTCGGAATGTTAAGCTACTCGGAAAGTAGGGCTATTCGGAAAATAAGGCTATGCGGAAAATACCCCTATTCGGAAAGTATGCTTGTTCGGAATATTGTTCTATGCGGAATAATTCGGAAAAATGACCTATGCGGAAAAATTAAGCTATTCGGTATAATGGGACTATTCGGAATATTGAGATTATTCCGAATAGAGGAAATTTAAATTAGCTTATGCGGAATATTTTGGAGAAAAGGCCTATTCGGAAAGATTGAAGGAAAACCCTTACTCGGAATAATTAGAAGTTCCGAATAGACAAGAAATTCAAACTCTTATTCGGAAGAATTAAAAGTTCCGAATAGACAAGAAATGAAACCCTTACTCGGAATAATAGAAAATTCCGAATAGACACCACCCCAGATTCCCTATTCGGAATCTGGGCAAGATCAGAAACTTGCAACGAAGAACAGTGAGCTGCGAATTTGTCCAAATCGGACTCAACAAAGCAAAAAGGTTTTACCAAATCAACCACAAATCATCCACTAACTACAAGGATCAAATCCCAATCATAAAAACACCAATTCAACAACTTTTTAGAATCAAGCTAGAACCAAATAGAACTTAAGAACTTGAAAGAAAAAGATGAAGAAGAACAAGATGAATCAAAAGATTAAAGGAAGGATTGTATTAATGATTTAAGGTTCAACAAACAAATTCAAGGATCAAACTTATAAGATTTTTGAAATCAAACTAAAAAGAAAACCACTCCTTAAGGGAGGTGGTTCCTAAGAACTAGGAAAACTAAAAAACTGGAAAAGGAAGAAGAGAGTGTCGTGTGTGTATTGGGAGGAGTATATATAGGCTTCTCCCTTGGTTGGTGAGTGGGCTTTCTTCCCTTCTTTTTGTCTTCTCGTCTTTTCAGAAAAGTTGACGTTTTCGATTCTGATTCGGGATTTGTCGTCGATTAAATTCAACTCGTCTTTTAATTTCTTCGTTAAATAGACTTGAGTTTCTTCGACATATGTAAATCTTCCGTCTTTGGTCCTTTTCTTCGATAAATCTTAAAATAGGCCCATTGACTTCAAATCTTTTGCATCTCTTGGACAATAGACTTCATCTTCGGTCTTTTTCCTTTATAAAACCCGTGCAATCCCATGTTTTCTCCAATATTTATCCGGTTGGCTCTGAAAACATAACAAACACACAAACCACGCATAATTCCAAACAAATGACATTAAATACGCGTTTTGGTCTTGTTTTTGCAAGAAATAAGTGGTAGAAAAGATGGGTGTTTACACACCTATCAAATCCCCTACACTTAACCATTGCCATGCCCTCATGCAATGCTTAGTGATAAAGCAACATTATACTTTTCTCATAATTAATTAACCTTGGCCTTATTCAAATACTGCTTAAACAAAAATTAAAGCACTAAAAGAAATTTAAAGCAAACAAAAGGATAGAACGTAACTATGTGGAAATAACTCGTAAAGAGATCGAGGACTTACATTAGGGCTTTTGGTGCTGCGAAGATTTATCACCCTCAAGTTTCACGTTCCCCAAACTAAGCTTAAAAGCGAGATCATTGTTATTATAAGTTAGCAATTCAAACACTTACACACATGGCTTAATTAAATGCTTAGACTCCCTTATTCCTAGGTGTATCTCTTATATTTTATTTTTGTCTTAGAATGACCATGAAGATGCATTTTTGGACTTATTTCGATAGTTCATTTAGGCTGAAAGCAAAGTAGGACGATTTGATCAATAGTTAGCTAAAGGACAAAATCTCTTAAAACTGCTTCTCGGGATATCAGAAAGTTCATATCTTGGCATAACTTGGTTCACGATTTGAGACCTTTCTCGGGCCGATATTTGGCATGTACTTCATACTTCATATCTTCGAGAGACGTTATTGAGATAATGGTCTTCTCATCATAATAGAGTTTCTTCACTTTGGAGACTTTTGAGGAGTACTCCACTTTGTTGACCACGACTTCATGATTATTTCTTCAATCTCTATTTGGGATTTTGAGATACAACGATCCGCCTCCTTTTCGGACTTGGATCTATTTATCCTCATACCTTGTTAGGGTCTTTTCGGATAGACTTCTCCATCATCTTTGTGGGAGTTGATTGCTTTTCGTCGTGAGTCTTGATCCTTCATATTGATTTTGGAGATAATGCTTTTCACATCACTTTTGGATCTTCAGCAATAAAATTGAATCCTCATGCCTTGTTAGGGCCTTTTCGGACTCGCCAATCTTCGCGCCCCGCTTCATAAGTTATGCCTTGGCTATGAACTCTCGTCATTACCGAGCAACTTTTAAACGATCTTGGGCTAGAAGCTAAGTAACCTTTCAAATCGTACGACCTTACTTATTGCAGATAAATTATTAGCAAGTGATGGGAGAATAGGCAAATAATTACACCAAGTGAGCTTGTATAAGAATACCGACTTATAATTGACTCTATCATTTCTCGTCCTCCACAATTTAAAATCTCAAGGAATGAGACTCGTGGATGCTTAGCCTAATAAACCAAATAAGGTCTACATGGTTAAGGATACTAGCTAGAATAAACTAGAATAAGTCTATTCGGGTTGAGTCAAAATAAACGCAACGGGCCTAATATGTCAAAAGACTTCTAAACTAGCTACACCATTTTATTAATATTTTTGTCTTTATTGCGGGATATATACATATGAAAGCAACGATAAAAATTTAAAATTTACGACAAAATGGCCAAAGTTGATTAAAAATTTGAAAAATGTTGAAAAGTATGATTTTCCGGTTAAATGAAGGCATTTTCATGGAAAAGTCCACTTAAAACTTCGATAGAAGTCTCCCCTACACTTAAGATAAACATTGTCCTCAATGTTTAAGCATGTGGGAAGGGTCTCCCCTACACTTATGACATTGTGCACGTTGGTTAACTCAAGTTAAGGAAAAGACGACTAAAGTGATCAATTTCAAATGTGAGTATGAAGAAAATTGAATCACGATAGTTGAGAGATAGAACCAGATTTCGGATAACATGGGATCACGGTTCTTCAAAGATTCCAAGAGTGCAATAATCCCTGTAATCACATCACCATCCAAAAACAAGCAACCTATATAGCTCCCCCTACACTTATGATGAAAAACGGGAAAGGGGGGTAGATACCCGGGTTGCCTCCCGAGGAGCGCTTGTTTTTGTTTACCGAGTCGCGAGCCTGACTCGGTCCCGAACTAATTTAAGGGAAACGTAGTGAGGGATGGAATCATCTCCTTAGAGATGTCCTCACCAACGTACAATTTCAAACGCTGGCCATTCACCTTGAAGTTGGGCCCATTTGGCTGAGAAAGCTCAATAGTGCCATAGGGAAAGACATTGGCGATGGTGAATGGACCAGACCAACGGCTCTTCAACTTGCCTGAGAAGATCTTCAACCGAGAGTTAAAAAGTAAGACTTGATCACCAACGTTGAACTCTCGGTTCTTGATTTTAGCATCGTGGATAATCTTGGTCTTCTCCTTGTAAATCAATGAGTTCTCGTAAGCTTGATTCCTCAATTCTTGAAGCTCGTTGAGTTGAATCTTCCGAAAATCACCGGCTTTGTTGATGTCGAAGTTAGCCCACTTCAAGGCCCAGTATTCCTTATGTTCCAGCTCGATGGGAAGGTGGCAGGCTTTCCCGTACACAAGACGATAAGGTGTACAACCAATCGGCGTCTTATAGGCGGTACGGAAGGCCCACAGAGCATCATCAAGTTTATCGGCCCACGAGGCACGATGCTCTCCCACAGTACGTTCCAAAATTCTCTTCAATCCACGGTTGGATATCTCGGCTTGACCGTTGGTTTGAGGATGATAGGCGGTGGAAAGACGGTGATTGACACCGTACTTAGCCATGACTCTTGCAAATTGATCGTTGCAAAAATGAGTCCCGCGGTCACTGATAATAGCACGAGGAACACCGAAACGAGCAAACAGTTGTTTCAAGAAATTACAAACCACCCTCGCGTCGTTAGTGGGTAAAGCTTTTGCTTCAACCCATTTAGAAACGTAGTCGACAGCGACAAGGATGTATTTGTTGCCTTTAGAAGACGGGAATGGCCCCATAAAGTCGATGCCCCATACATCAAAGATTTCACATTCTTGTATGAAATTTTGAGGCATCTCATCTTTATGTGTGATCTTGCCTTGTTTTTGGCAAGCATCACAATGTTTAACCATCTCGTGAGCATCACGATAAATGGTGGGCCAATAGAATCCCGAGTCAAACACTTTTTTGGCGGTGAAGTTGGGACCAAAGTGACCACCGGTTGGTCCTTTGTGGCACGCTTGGAGAATATCAAAAGCTGCCGGTCCGTCAACACACCGACGAATAATCAGGTCAGCGCATTGTTTGAATAGAAAAGGGTCCTCCCAGAAGTAAGTCTTAACATCGTTCAAGAACTTCTTCTTTTGTTGGGATGTTAACCCTTGGATGAGAACACCACCCGCTAAGTAGTTTGCAATATCGGCAAACCACGGGGTGCCATCAAGATTGGGATTTATAGACATTAAGGTTTCAAGGGGAAAAGAGTCATTGATCTCTTTGTTCGGATGGTCCCTTTGATATGGATCCTCAAGTCTGCTCAGATGATCCGCGGCCAGGTTTTCAGCACCCTTCTTGTCACGAATTTCAATGTTGAATTCTTGAAGGAGTAAAACCCAGCGGAGAAGTCTTGGCTTAGAATCATTCTTAGTCATCAAGTACTTCAACGCGGAATGGTCCGTGTATACGATGGTGGTGGATAAAACAAGATAGGGGCGAAATTTCTCAAAAGCATAGACAACAGCTAAAAGCTCTTTTTCGGTTGTCGTATAATGCAATTGAGCCCCCGTCATTGTTTTGCTAGCGTAGTGGATTGGTTGGAAGTGTTTATTCACTCTTTGGCCCAGAACCGCACCAATAGCAAAGTCGCTAGCATCGCACATCAATTCAAAAGGCAGCTCCCAATTAGGTGTAACCAAGACCGGTGCCTTAGTTAGCTTATCCTTGAGAAGATTGAAGGCTTCGAGACACTCTTTAGAAAAGATGAAAGGAGTATCTTTTTCCAAGAGGTGGGTCATCGGGCGAGCGATTTTAGAGAAATCTTGAATGAATCGACGATAGAAGCCCGCATGACCCAGAAAGCTTCTCACACCCTTCACGGTTGAAGGTGGAGGTAATTTGGCTATGACATCAACTTTAGCACGGTCGACTTCAAGACCGGCTTTAGAAATTTTGTGTCCTAGCACAATGCCTTCTTTTACCATAAAATGGCATTTTTTCCAATTTAGAACAAGGCGAGTGTCTTCGCACCGCTTAAGCATGCGTTCCAAATTGGCAAGGCAAGCAGAGAAGGAATCCCCGAAAACCGAGAAATCATCCATGAAGACTTCCATGGTTTGCTCAACCATGTCATGGAATATAGCCAACATGCACCTTTGGAAAGTCCCGGGGGCATTGCATAAGCCAAAAGGCATTCTTTTATAAGCAAATGTGCCGTAGGGACAAGTGAATGTTGTCTTTTCTTGATCTTGGGGATCGATGGGTATTTGAAAATAACCCGAGAAACCATCCAGAAAGCAGTAATATTCATTACCCGCTAGACGTTCAAGCATTTGGTCCATAAAAGGTAGAGGGAAATGATCCTTTCTCGTGGCATCATTGAGTTTGCGGTAGTCTATACAAACTCTCCACCCAGTAACGAGACGGGTAGGAATTAACTCGTTGTTTGCATTGGGCACAACGGTGATTCCGCCTTTCTTAGGCACACAATGGACTGGACTAACCCATGGGGAATCCGAAATAGGGTAAATCATACCCGCATCAAGAAGTTTGATAACCTCTTTTTTGATGACGTCATGGATTTTAGGATTCACCCTTCTTTGGCTTTGAATAGTGGGCTTAAAGTCGTCCTCCATGAGAATTTTATGTGTGCAAAAGTGAGGATCAATTCCGCGGATGTCGGAGATTTTCCAAGCGATAGCGCGTTTATGCTTCTTCAACACTGCAACAAGTCGGGCTTTTTCGTCTTCTTTCAGATCCTTTGCGATGATAACCGGTAACTTCTCGTCGTCTTCTAGGAAAACGTACTCAAGATGAGGCGGTAGGTCCTTAAGCTCGAGAGTAGGAGGAGCCGCAATAGATGGTGAAACTAACGATGGATCATCATTAGTCACCTCTTTAGGAGTAGGAGGAGACAATGGGTCCTCATTGAGAAGTCTCTCAATAGTACGAATATCTTCATCCCAATTGGTGGACGAATTATCATACTTAATATCGAGAGGACCCAGGCTAGCTTCGAACTCATCTAAGTCACTTTCTCCAAAAGGAGTAAATGCTGGAGCAATTGAGGCAACAGTCTCAACAATGGGTAGAGAAGAGAGAGTACTTTTGCAAGCATCATAAAAATGTTCTTCACAAGCCTCATCGAGAACATCAATAGCATTAACACTCTCATATGAATAAGGTTGTTGAGAAATCTTACCCATGTTGAAGACAATTTGATCGTCACCAACTCTCATGATTAATTCGCCTGCGGCTACATCAATGAGAGTGCGACCGGTCCTCAAGAATGGACGTCCAACGATTAATGGAACACGAGGGTCCATTTCGTAGTCAACGACGACAAAATCAGCCGGGAAGGTGAATTTATCAACGCCAACAAAGACATCTTCGGCTATCCCCACTGGATAAGCAACCGTTCGGTTGGCTAATTCCAAAGTCATTCGTGTGGGGACTAGCTCGGGGAGAGATAATTGCTTCCAAACACTTAAAGGCATTAAGTTTATACTGGCACCTAGATCAGCTAGGGCCATGCAATTATCTACTCCCGGGAAATTGCAAGGAATCAAGAAGCGACCCGGATCACCAAGTTTGGTGGGCAATTTCCTTAAGAGCACTGCGGAGCAGTTCTCATTAAGTTGGGTCTGAGCAATGTCAAGAAGCTTTTCTTTATCACTTAGAAGATCTTTAAACATCTTAGCATATTTGGGCATGTGAGCGAGAGCCTCGGCAAAGGAGATGTTAAAATTCAATTGTTTAAACATTTTTAGGAAGTTTGAAACTTGAATATCATCCTTGCTCTTTTGCTTCTCTTTCCTCAACCTTGAAGGATAAGGTATATTGGATGAAGAAGAAGGCTTTAAGGGGATAGGATCACTCACAACCACGGGTGGTGGGGAAATGGTAATAGAAGGTGAAGGAGGTGGGGAAAGTTGCTCTTTTTCCTTGTTCACAATCACCGGTGGAGGTGTAGGAAGCTCGGGTTCCATATAACCTTTTCCACTACGAGTAGTGATTGCTTTCATCTCCCCTCTTGGATTTGCAACGGTATTACTCGGAAGAGTACCCGAAGAAGAGGGTTGATTACCTTGGATGAGCGAACCAATCATATCACGAAGGTGAAGAGCTTGATTATTGAAAGAGTTTTGCATGTTGGTATTAATAGCATCGCTATGTTTGGCCATATCATTCCTTAGCTCGGCTCGAATATCGCTTCCTTGTTTCACCATGTCATTCTTCAAGTTGACAAACTGACTCTGAAGATTCGTCACCATCTCACGATTGGTCTTCATGAACGACTCGACGTCGGGATTCACTGCCATCGGTTGATTGAGAGGTGGAACTTGGTAAGCTTGAGAATTTCCTTGAGTTTGGTAGGTATTTCTTTGGGTTTGATATTGATTTTGAGCACGAGGTTGGGATTGGTTGTTTCGGTTATAGTTTTGTTGTTGGGTTTGGTTTGCAGGAGGGAAACCGGGAGGTGCAAGATAATTGTTGGAACGATAACTTAGCAAGCTACGGTCTCCTTGAGGGCGAGCTTGATAGCCTCCCGTGGGATATGTACCGTATGCTGTGTTAACGTTTTCAGAATAATTGCCTTGAGTGGAAGGACAATCATTATAAGAATGAGGACCACCACATGTGTCACAAGACATAGCAACGGCTTTAGCTTGTTAAAAGTGGTTTGTGGCCATGGTCATGAAATTCTTGTTCATTTCAGCAAGTTGTCGAGAAATTTCAGACATCTCAGGATTGGAAGTAGTAGAAGAAACATTGATTCTCGAGTTAGATCTTGAGGATGCGGATGAATCCCAATTCTTGTGGTGAGTAGTCATGTTTTCAATCAACTCTCGACACTCCTCTGGTCTCCTTTTCATAAAAGTACCACCGGCGGCGGCATTGATCGTGTCACGATCACGAAAGGTGAGACCATTGTAGAAGGTGTCAATGAGAGTGACGGGGAGCATATTGTGATTAGGACAGCGGTCGATCAAATCATTGTAACGTTCCCAAGCATCGAAAAGCGATTCATCATTCTCTTGCATAAATCCACTGATTTGGTTACGAAGGCTAGTGACCATGGATGGGGGAAAGTAGCGCGATAAAAAGCGTTGAGTCATGTCGTTCCATGTATGAATAGAATTCTTAGGAAGACGGTCAAACCATTTTTCGGCATGGTGAGAAAGCGAGTGAGGAAAGAGTTGGAGGCGAAGGTCATCCATAGAAACACCGGGAGATTTCATGCTTTGGGTAATAGTGATGAATTTGTCGAGGTGTTTGTTGGCATCATCATCCGGAATTCCGCGAAATGGATTCGTTTGTACTTGCTGGATCATGTGATGTTTCAACGAAAACTCCTGAGCCGTGACATGCATCGGTGCAATCGGGCCTCCACGTCCGTTCATTGTGGGTTGACATAGCTCCTCCATGGTTCGTAAGTCGGGTGGATTATTCATATTTGGGTGGGGTGGGTTATTATTATTATTGTTGGTTTGGGGGGGGGGGGGGTGGAATATTATTGTTGTTGTTGTGCACACCGGCCATGTCTAATTGTTCGAGAGTCTCGGGCTCTGAATAAGACGTGGATCGAGTACGCATACACTAAAAAGAAAATGCAAGAGAAAATATTTTTGGTTTTTATAGGTTTTATATTGTTTTTGTGTTTTTGGAAATTTTATATTTTTATGGATTTTTGAAAATTTTTGTGCTTGAAAATAACGTTCCCGAAAGAACGGATCCCAAAATCCAATTTTTCTCACAAGAAACCGTTGATCCTTACGAAAAGAGCCGGCAGCGGCGCCATTTTAATAACTAACTTTTTGATTGGTTAATAAAAGGTTTTTGCTTGCAAGATCTCTCTTTGCGTTGCTCGTACCCAATTGATATATATCGTTGTTTCGTTCTCGGTATCTTCTCGAATCGATCACGGTCAAAAGTGGAATAGTTGTAATTGGTGACTAAAAAGGGGGAGCTTTGGTCTAAATCTACTAAAATGATAAAGGCAGGTAATAATAAAACTAAACTAGAAGCTTTAAATGAAACAGTAGGAAATACCTCAATAAAACTGGAACTCTCTTATTCGGAATGTTTCCCTTACTCGGAACAATGCTGAACAGAGCTCTTATGCGGAAAATGAGAGGCTATGCGGAAAGTTATGATCATGCGGAAAAATCTTCTTACTCGGAATGTTAAGCTACTCGGAAAGTAGGGCTATTCGGAAAATAAGGCTATGCGGAAAATACCCCTATTCGGAAAGTATGCTTGTTCGGAATATTGTTCTATGCGGAATAATTCGGAAAAATGACCTATGCGGAAAAATTAAGCTATTCGGTATAATGGGACTATTCGGAATATTGAGATTATTCCGAATAGAGGAAATTTAAATTAGCTTATGCGGAATATTTTGGAGAAAAGGCCTATTCGGAAAGATTGAAGGAAAACCCTTACTCGGAATAATTAGAAGTTCCGAATAGACAAGAAATTCAAACTCTTATTCGGAAGAATTAAAAGTTCCGAATAGACAAGAAATGAAACCCTTACTCGGAATAATAGAAAATTCCGAATAGACACCACCCCAGATTCCCTATTCGGAATCTGGGCAAGATCAGAAACTTGCAACGAAGAACAGTGAGCTGCGAATTTGTCCAAATCGGACTCAACAAAGCAAAAAGGTTTTACCAAATCAACCACAAATCATCCACTAACTACAAGGATCAAATCCCAATCATAAAAACACCAATTCAACAACTTTTTAGAATCAAGCTAGAACCAAATAGAACTTAAGAACTTGAAAGAAAAAGATGAAGAAGAACAAGATGAATCAAAAGATTAAAGGAAGGATTGTATTAATGATTTAAGGTTCAACAAACAAATTCAAGGATCAAACTTACAAGATTTTTGAAATCAAACTAAAAAGAAAACCACTCCTTAAGGGAGGTGGTTCCTAAGAACTAGGAAAACTAAAAAACTGGAAAACGAAGAAGAGAGTGTCGTGTGTGTATTGGGAGGAGTATATATAGGCTTCTCCCTTGGTTGGTGAGTGGGCTTTCTTCCCTTCTTTTTGTCTTCTCGTCTTTTCAGAAAAGTTGACGTTTTCGATTCTGATTCGGGATTTGTCGTCGATTAAATTCAACTCGTCTTTTAATTTCTTCGTTAAATAGACTTGAGTTTCTTCGACATATGTAAATCTTCCGTCTTTGGTCCTTTTCTTCGATAAATCTTAAAATAGGCCCATTGACTTCAAATCTTTTGCATCTCTTGGACAATAGACTTCATCTTCGGTCTTTTTCCTTTATAAAACCCGTGCAATCCCATGTTTTCTCCAATATTTATCCGGTTGGCTCTGAAAACATAACAAACACACAAACCACGCATAATTCCAAACAAATGACATTAAATACGCGTTTTGGTCTTGTTTTTGCAAGAAATAAGTGGTAGAAAAGATGGGTGTTTACACACCTATCAAAATCCCTTTTCAGTTTAATGAATTTGAGTTAAGTGTTTTGAAGAAAGACCAAGTGCCATCTTATTTCTGCTTGTTTATGTTTATTGCTTACTGAATTTGAAGTTTAAAACCTATTTTCAAAAGAGGAGTGTGCAAAAGTTTGCACATTTTCTCATTTTCTTGATATTTTGCTAAGTTCTTGTTTCTAGCTTGGAATTCTTGGGTTATAGGGCTGATCATAGCATCCTAATTGAGTTGATTAAGGTGTGGTGAGGCTTATAACTTGGGGATAATCAAGTGTGGGGTAACAAGGTTGCATTAATCAAGATTTTTCAAGTTTCTGATTTTTATACTTGTGCTTCTAACTTTGTTGATTCTTAGCAGGCTTTATTGTGGAAGCTTGTGCTTGTTCTTGCTAGCACATAAGCTCAAAATTCGTGGGTGTGGATGTACATCCATGAGGTTTGCATACTCAATCCTAAAATCTGCTTAAATTCATGATTTTTGGTGATATTTGTATGTGGCTTGTGTTCTTGTGAATTTTGTGGCTTAAATCTGCTTGAATCTGTTAATCTTGCTTTTTATTGTGTTAATTGATGCTTGGGTAGTCTTAAATCTCACTTTGCCTTTGAAAAATTTGATTTTGAAAAGATTAAGGGGTGTTTGGGTCTACCTGTTTGTGATTGTAACTTGATATTGTGTTGTTGGATTGTGTTGTTTATGCTTGGTATCTGATATATGCCTTGTTGAGAGTGTTTTACTACAAGTTTTTGGGTTTGAAGCCTTGAATCAAACAATCTGCTATATAAACTTTGTTATTGTCTGTTTTGACCTAGGATTTTAGGAACACTTAGTGTGTATGCATGCTTAGGGCTAAAAGTGGTTTAAACAAAGTTATTGTAACCTGTTTGAAAGATTTGAGGTGTTGAATCTGGCTTAAGTGTCAAATACATCAGCAAAGTAGAAAACTGCATGTGTTAGTGTTCATCAGTAACTTTCATTGGCTTGAATCTTGCTTAATTCTTTGAACCATTGCGTGAAACCTGTTTAGACTTGCTTATTGGAGTTTATAATAGCTTGTGTATGCATTTGGTTGAATTTGGCTGGCTGATTATTGCTAAAACTGCTTATTTGTGCTCAACTGCTTAAGTGTTCATGTCTGTATCATATCTGGTGATTGATTGATTAAACTGTATCAATTGGGTGTTTGTGATTGTGTTATTTTGATTGTTCTTGACTCCTTTTGATCTAATGATCATTTGGGTGCCTTTGTGTAATCTGAATCTCCAAAAAAGTCACTAAAGACAAAAAGTCAAACAAGTCAAGCAGTGGGAAAAGTTCCCACTGCTCAACACCCAAAACTAGCCCCTGCTAGTGCAATTTTGAACTCAGCTTATCAATAAGCTATTCTAGCTTATCCAGACTTGCAACAACTTATTTTTTGTGATAGGTCTTCCTTATTTGACCCATTTAAGTAGACTAGAGCTTATTGGACTTTGACTTTGACTTTTTACTAGAAAACCAACTTATTTGACTTTTACATAAGTGCTTATTTGTTTTTTCAGCTTATTGAGTCAGCTTATTTGAAAACTTTTTGTTGATTTTGCTTAATTAAGTCATTTCAAAGCTTTTGGAACTTGAATCAGCACTTCGGGTGGCCTAGAACTCAAAAACGACTATTTTGTCGTTTTCTGTAGATTGCTTATTGCATTTTCAGGCTTATTCCTTGGGCTTATTTCAAAGTTCTTTTTGCAGAAGTCTTATTTAGGTCAAAAGAAGCTTGTGTGTCAAATTTTAGCTTATGGCATTGGCTTATAGCTTAATGGGCCAAAAAGCCCATTAAGAATAAGCTGTTTGGTATAAGCTAGCTTATTTCACACTTTCAGCTTTTGGGCCTTTGGAAAAAGTTGTTTAAAATCAAATTTTGAGTCAACCTGTGCTTTTTGGTCTTATTTTGAACACTTTTTGTTATTGGGCCCAAATTTGGCCCAATAAGGGTCTGTTTTGGGTTTAGCCCATTTTCTAGGCCCATTAGGGGTATTTAGGTAATTTCACTTTCATTTCTGAGTTATTTAGGTTAAATTAAACTAGTTTGCAAGTTTTTAGAATTTTTTATGATTTTTGGATTTTTAATATTATTTTAATATTATTTTATTATTAAAAATTAAAAGTTTGATTTTCCAAGTTTTTATATTTTTCCTAGATTCTAAACACTTAATTAGGATTTTTGCAACTTTCCAAATATTTTTAGAGTCTTTTAATTATTTTCTAGAATTAATTTAAGTTTTAATTGATTTTATTAGTTTTTAATTGTCTAAAAATAGTTTTTAGTTGTTTTAATATTTTGAAAAATACTTTTTAGCTTAATTAGAGTATTTTTGAGGTTTACAAACTTTAAAATCTTGTTTGGGACTTTTTAATAATTAATTTTGATTTTTAGGGCTTTAATTAGCATTAAAAAGTCATTATCTAATTAATTAAAAGGTTTTAGCAAGTTTGGATTATTTGTAAACTCTTAGAATATTATTGTGGATTTTTGGTAATTTTTAGGAATTTTTAGGGTAAAATTTTAATTTTGGTACTTTTTACGGTTTTACGTGTACACCTTTTTCGACTTAGTTTAATTCGTCTTCATAACCGTCATTCTCTTCTAATCTCATTTCTATTTTTCTTTCTCAACTATAATCACAAAGATAATCAATTCATTACACACACACTAAGCCTCCTTGAGAACGAACTCATTTTAGGGTCATTAATACACGGTTTTCCTAAATCGTCGTATTCATTACTTGCCCTATTTGCTCTCTTTTCCTAAAGAGTAGTAAAACCACTACATCACAACTATTCCCCTCTAAAAAGAATAATTCATCCTCGAATTTGAAACATGATGTGGCTAAAAAGAACATACTCGGATCATGGAAGAAAATGAGGATAAGAAGACCGGATAGACTCCTCCGTTTCCCAAGTGGTTTCCCGCTCGGGATGTTTCCTCCAAAGGATCTTGACAAATGGAATAAGATTTTTCCTCATGACCATATCTTGACGATCTCGAATAGATTCTAGTTCCTCAACGTAAGATAGATCCTCATGAACCTGGTCGACTGGTAAGAAAATAACGTGCAAAGATATACGAAGCGATACTATGCGCAATAACGTAACAAGAATAATAGTAGCAACCTCTGAGCAATGATACGAGAGACACATTGTGAACGAGATACGCGAAAAATTGTGAACGTGATACGTGAACAATTATGAATGTGATATGTGAACATATGGTGAACGTGATATGTATAACATATCGTGAACGTGTGATAACTGAGGAGGTAACGCCAGACGATACGATACGAGACGTGAAATGTGACGTGAAACGTCTGTCTGAGGATGGAAACTTGTGCTAGACTTGAGTCTGGTTTCCCAAGCTTTCCGCAACCCTTTCCAAAACAAGACGTGAATGTGGATCGTGAGGTGAAACGAGAACATAAAAGAGAACACGATCGTGAACGCAAACGTGAGACGTGAATCAAGAGATGGAATAAGAACATGAACGTGAACAGCATCATGAACGTGAGTGGGAACGTAAACGTGAATGTGAACATAATCTTAAATCTCTATATGAACAGATCGTTGATGGAATATTATGCAATCGTACGATCTCCTGCTGAAAATTTCTGTTAATCAGCTAACTGCGTAATCCTTGCGGATGGAAGGAAAATGTGCAGAATTGGTCAAACGATCGACAACAACCCAGATATCATCATGCTTCCTCTGAGTCTGTGATAGTCCGGTAATAAAATCCATGAAGATCTTGTCCCACTTCCATTCAGGAATTTCGAATGGTTGGGACAAACCACTAGTACACTGGTGTTCTATCTTAACTTGTTGGCAGGTCAGACATTAGAAATGAAAGTATCAACATCTTTGTCACACCCCACCATGGCGGAGTATGGGGCGCGACGTATGGATATCATCACAACAAATGGTGTCTCTATAGAGAAAACTAAAAATGCAAATATAATGTCATAAAAGGCGACACAAATGTCGTGACAATATCTCAAGAAAATGCAGGAGTCTAGGTAAGTAGATAAAAATCCCACCTATTGCCAAAGTCAAACAAAATAAAAAAACATTCAAACATGTAGGTGTCTAACTGTATTACTTATTCAAATAACAAAAGTAAATCTAAGAGGAAAGGGATTCCTCCTAATGCAATCCTAGCAGCCTCTAGACTCTAGCCACTTCTAACGTCATCATTCTCAACTACCTCACCTAAAAATGACACTAAAATCTGTCAACATAAAGTTGGTGAGAATATAGGTTTAAGTTATCTAAAACATTGTAAGAAACCTTGACATCCGCTGTAAATAAGTTAAAGAAAACAAGTTAAAGCAATGGACTAAAATGTGATAATCATGTTACATACAACTACACATAAAACACAATTATAACAATAGAACACATAATAAGAACAATGCACCTACACCTATCCAGATCTTTTCCACACCCCGTATGGGAGTTGAACCATATCCCTGTCGAGATATCATGCCTCCGAGAAGACGATGTACAAGAACTCAAGTACTCAGAACGCATATCAGTACACATAATAGAACATATAACATAACACACAAGTAAGCATATCATATAATAACACAATTTATGTCCACACGTTTTAAAACATATTATCAAAACATTTTAAATAACATTACAAGTGTCATCTCCATCACATACTAGAAAAAAACATTTAAAAACTTAGTTAAAATGGGACTATTGAACTCAGCAGATAAAGCTCCTCCAAGTACCCGCACATTAGCAAAATCTAACATATCAATACATACAATCAAGACATGAACCAATAAACTAAAATGGCTCATCAACCTATGATGGATGTCTAACTCTCTCCTACATTTTAGCCTCATTAATATATCACAAGTGTCCCATTACACCCCTCTATAAGCCCCTTAACCTTGTTAAGTTCATACCTATCCCGTACTCATTTTACTCAAAACAGTCCCGTTTTTCATACCCCAATCTATGGGTCGAATCCCCCCTTAAACAAACTATCATCCTCTGTAAAAGAAACACTATACCCTTACATGTGTTAGCTAACTCTCACAATTTGTCGTCGTTTTTTTTGTTGTTCCAGAGGGTTTACGGTCCATACGTTTTTAGTTTATTATTTTTTTTAATTTAACCTTTAGTATATCTTAGTTATAGTTTACGCTTAAGTAATGTTAAGTTTATGTTTAATTTTAAAAAAAAAAATTTCAATTCAATCCGAATTATCTTTTGCCATGTTACGTTTGCTAACCTGGACATTATCTCGATGAGTGGGCATTACTTGTAATTATCGTTTGCATATTTTCGTTTAGCTAAATATTGGTTTAAAAAATGTACAAAATAGTTTTTAAGCATAATAGCAATGTTTGTTAAATTCTTTGTGGTTGTTATATTACCTAATATATTTTATGGTTTTTGAAATAATCGTATAAAATTCTTATCAATTTTATTGAATGACAAAACATCAAAAGACTTGTATATTAAGTAATAATAAAATTAAAAGTTTTTTTTAATCTTATTGTACATAAAATAACATATAAGTTTTATTATAAAAAAATTTAAAGTGCGCTATTGTATACTCCCTCCGTCCCATATTAATAGTCCAATATACTATTTTTGGACGTTCCAGATTAATAGTCCAGTCCAAAAATAGATAAAAAATGTAAATTAAGTTTACTATATCACCCCACTTGAGGGTATTATTACAAACAATAAAGAAGTTGTAAAATAATTGGTTAATGGTAAAATTGTCTATGTGTAAAAATTAAGAGAGGAAAAGCTGAAAAAGTGATTTTTTATTAAACTACGTGTTTTTTGTCGGTGGACTATTATTATGGGACGGAAGGAGTAGTTGCTTGATTCGTCCAAATTGTCGCATCCATAAAAATTAAACTGTATATAATAGTTGAAAAAAAGTTTACATTTCACAATTATATACTCTCTCCATATCAAAATTAGTGTTTATTTTTTTAAGTTCTCATCACCTAAGGAAGAAGTTTTCTTCCAGTACTTGTCTTCATAAAAAAGTGTTATAGTTGAGATAGCCTCAACCACATATCTCGTCCAGCGAGTCCACTACATTGATCGGGGAGTACCTGTATGCAACTGATAAAAGTTAGTTTATTTTAAGTTGGTTATGTGGAATGGTCAGGAGGTTCAAAGATGGGAAAAGAAGGCTAAAGAGGCACAAGAAATTGCAGTCTGCATATAAGCTGTAAGAAATGGCTCTGAAGTTGAGAAAGGATCAGACTTACCAGAGGACACGCATGACGCAGAACACGACCAAACGTTCCTTCATCAAACCTGCCACTGCAACCAAATAAAGATATCATTAGGAGCGAAATATAAAGTAATATAAAGTTTTAAGGTAAAGAAATAAATACTCTGCGTAAGTAGTTGTTTGGCTCTCATCTAAAATTAGAAGAAAAAATATTAATCCTTAGAAAGCTGGAAATAGCAAGCTGCAAGTAATATTATTATAATTTCATACATATCTCCAAATTCAGAATACATAAAGCTTGCACTATGTTGTCTACTTGAGCACCAGCAGTCGCTTGTACTTCCATAGTGTTGTGACGATCTGAACATCTGAAATGATAAGACTTTCATAACAGAGTTGTCGCTATCACGAAACTTACACCTTTTGAATCCATCCTTTTTAACTCAAATGCACCATCTTTGCTGGATCTGATCAAATTACCTCACCATGAGGGTGTGTTGAAAGAGTCCAACTCGAAAGGAAACAACCAAAACCAACCGATTCACTTTGTCGCCTTGCGATCAAAGAAAGGAAAACCGATCCTACAGAGTGTAACTGGTGTTATATGTAGTTGTTGATGTTTGGGCTATTATCCCTTCCGACCTCATCGAGATATCCGGTCAACATATTAGCACCGAAACCAAAAACAACACAGATTGGAGTTGTCAAAGGATTACCACGCTATTAACGGAGTGTACAGCCATGTTAATGTCGTCTGTGTCTGAAGCCGCAAATAAGAATGGTATGATCATCAAGTTTGTGCGCCGAAACAGATTTCTGATTCATCACCATTCTGCAGTTGATGAATGACAGGTAAGTTATACAGCAAGAAAAAGAAAAGTTCTAAAGCGCAAATCCAAACACCCTTTATGAAAAGTTCTAAGAGCATCTTGGCCACCACTGTTTGTTGGTGTAGCAAGACCAGTTGGAAGAGCAGCAGATGTGACATGAGGAGAAACGGGTTGTGAGAAGTAACTTTGGAGACATTGTAACTTGATGCGGTGAAAAGAGCTGGCCATTAGACATTATTGGAGATAAAGGATTAACAACCGGTGAATATTGGCCATATGCCATCTGAGTGTCAAACCCATAAGTAGGCTGATAAACATTGATGAATTATCACCTTACATAGCCTACATATAGTCAAAAAATAGCAATGAAAAAACCGTCCCTTTATGTAGAATAATAACTCCTAATCATTACAAGATTAACACTATAACTATTTATATTAACTTCAAAATGCCTGGACAACACGTGTTTCGGACTGACATGTACATGTGAGTACATGTTTAGGGCCTTTTGACACATTACCCAACATAGCGTATGATAGATACCAAAATCTTTAACCAGCCGTTGTTCTGATTACATATTAATCAATCTTTTTATCCATTGTTTAAATTCCCTTCATTGAATGTTGACATGAATATTTAACAAAAACCATAAACTGTTTATTAGAGTACAAATTTTGAAAGCTATAAGGGAAGAGTGAGATATAAACATAAAGTATACAGAATATAAGAAAAATCTCTTACAACAGCCTTATCCCAATCCTTTAACTTAGACGTTGTAAGCATATAGTTATCACGTAAAGGAACACAAGCAGGACCTTCTCCGCAACCTGCATTTCCAACCTGTAACGCAAATGAAAGATAGAGTAATCAATCACATGCACATTGAAATATATACAGAGAGAGATAATGAAGCATTACATTAGCATCCGATGCTGATGGACCTTTGCGAGTCTCAAAAAAAATGCTTCTTTCCTCTGTTTCTAAACCACTGAAAAGTCATAGAACATACATCAATCATCTTTAGAAGTTAGTATATACAATTCTACGGACAATTTAGAGACATAGAAAAATGCATGACAAGTAATTGCTCCAATTGGGTGCCTTCACCTTGCTATCACTTCATAGATATCTTATGTACTTATATTTATCATGTATTTAGGCTAGATTTTGATATAATAGATAATAGATAGTAAGTTTGTTATCAAAGACCAAACTACACTACTAAACGTTTGTTTCACTCAAACTGTTTTCAATACCAACACACAAATTGTTGCAATTGCTCGCTTCAGGGGGTTTCCATATATCCACAAGAAAGAAGCTCATTGGGATGTTCGCACATAATATATTCAAAATCTTAAATTAGACGACGAGGTCATCTGTCTAGAACAAATAGTTTTATACCAAACCCCATTACCCAATTTTTTGTCTATAAAATATACAAATGCATACATAAGTACATAACCCATAAAAGTAATCACATATACATCCTCAAGAACAAACATGGGAGTATCTAAAAGTCAGCCATTTAATGTTCATTATCACATTCATCGTAATCTGACTTCCGCTAAGTATACCTATGCAAGACACAAATTCTACATATGTATATTAATATAAGAAGGTAAATGCTACATTTGGTGAACATGCCACGTAAGAAATAAAATTCTAGCTCTCACAAAATATGGCAGATTATGGGAAAATAAAGGCAGTAAATAATTGGGCAGTAGATCAATTCCTTTACGGGTCAACCAAAGATGTTAATTACACATTTGTGTAATGAATTACTATGATTTAAAGTTTCACACCTGGGGGGTTTTCGATATGCATTTTGAAGAAGATTATGTGACATTGAGTTATCAGTATTAGATAACAAAAAGACATTTATGTGATGGAATGAGACGTTTTGTTGAATTTTTGTTAACATGTATCTGAGTAGGCTAATGGACGGGGTAAGTAGGTAATTATATATTAATGGCACGTGGTCGAAGGTGATATTTGAAGTAGAAACCTTTTTATCCAAAACATAAATGCTGATCGTTTGGACCTCAAATTGTATGAATAAGTCAAAGAACGTAAATCCAAACACCCCGTTAGTTTAAACCAAACAAAAATGTAGTTTGGTTTTTGTTATATAATTTATTACTAACTTGACCCTGTTTTCCACCAATACATTTACCTCATATATTGATGAATGCAAAGTGAAGAAAACATACCAGTGTCCTGAATGCAGTTGCAAAAATGCATGGGGAAGCTATGACTATGACTGCACCTGTAGCGGTGATCTTTTTAGTTTCAATTAAGAGATTATGTATATTTGTTTTAATGATATTTGTACACATATTGTTATAGAATTAATTAGTATTGAAATGAGTCACTTTGTGCAGGGCCTGATCACACCAATATGAATCTTTTTTATTTTGTTTCATTAGTGTTCTGTGGGTAGTAATCTGTTTTGAGACTGATAAATGGGTCAATATTACCACCTCTACAAAACAAAGCTCCAACTAAAATTATTTGTGTAGATTAGAAGACTGGACAATGATAACGTTGCATCTTGGCCTAATGCTTTTAAGTTAAAAATATATAACTTGAGGACTCTATATAATCCATATTCACAGGGGGTACGTTAGTTTTACGCCAAATCAGAAGTACTATCTTTATAGGCCCCCTTTGGAAGCTTTACATGGTATATAAAATATTGGACTTATAAAAAAAATAATGATCAGTTATACAATGATGACATTAAATTATTTTAAATATAAGGTTAATAACAATAAGTAATTACCAATATGTGAGAGGAAATATTTATAAATCAATTGTAAAAGATTACCTACGCTCTTTCTTGGACTCTAAAGTTTTACATTTGAAGATACTTTATTTCTTTCTTGTTTGGGTTTTCTACCTTTATTGTGATTGTGTTGTATACACTCCATTGATATGATTCCCTCTTTGTTATCAACTTGAGCCTCTATTGAGTAATAGCACCATATCATATGGTACAAGATTATAATAGATGTCTCTTTTCTCTTTTTTTCATTGTTAGGGTCAGGAAACCTACAATCCTAAAAAGAGTATGTATGTTCTAATGTCTAAAACATTCTTATAAAACTCTAAAAAAGATCCATGTCGCTAATGTAAAGAAGCTTAACCACCTGTAAAAACTAAAACCATGTCACCATATGCCTTTTATGATTGTAATAAGAAGATATCAAGGCAGCAAAACGTATACCTTATCCAAGGTTTCCTCAATAACTTCGTCACTAAGCTTCTCACTGCCACCCTTCTTGAGGATATTATCACAATGTGCAGACAACAGGTCCGTAGTAGAGCAACCAGCATATGAGTTTTGTTTAGTTGATAAAATGCAATTCGAAAAACCTCCTTATATGGTATATCAGGTAACTTACTTTCCAAAAACCTTCTTATATGGTATATCAGGTAACTTACTGTCCAAAAACCTCCTTATATGTTTAATTGCATGGGCTCTTGGTCCTTTCAATCAAGTGATTAACCAAAGCATCAAACTTTGATCTAGTGTTAGTGTGTTCAGATGCTTTCCACAACATAAGATCTATTGAAAAAAATTTAGAACTACAAAACCTGGATTTATTTTCTTACTTGTAAAGCTCCTTCAATATCCTACAGCCTTCCAACACACTGTCACGGTGGCCAAAGGCGATGACCCTAACAAATCCCTCACCAGCAGACCCAAATCCGCTACCAGACTTGGTCACAACATGAGTTTAAAACCTAATGAAGTAAATATATCCACTATAATCTGTGTATTTTCTTTGTGGAAACCAACCACTTGATGCATAGCCTGCAAAAATTATAAACACATTTATGATATAAATATATAAAGAACCAAGGAAAAATGCAGCGTTAGTTGTTAACAGTATAAACTAACCTGAAGACCTTCAGCGGAAACGCATGCAAGACCACCAGCTTGTGCGATGTTTGACGCACAATTAAAGCCGATACAAACAATACGATTGATGTATTTGCCACCAAAAATGCATCGGAAACTTATGTTCTTTTAGGACTACTCCTGTAAATCTAGCATACTTTGAGAAAGATGCAGTTTCAACTGCAACCTGCCACACAAAAAAATAAAAGACCAAGACATATTTGTGAGTGTTGGTTAAACAAAATCTAATCCATGCATCAATGGTGCAACTAAATACTTATGTACCTTAAAGGAGAAATTACTAAATGGGTTATAATTGAATGAGTAATTCACATAGTCAAACTCAGAACGAACAAATTCCACATTCATCACCCTGCTTAAAGATTTAAAGAATTTTAAGTGAAAACGATTATAGAAATGAAAAACGCTCAACCCTTTGTGATAGTGGTGGCTTAGCATATGCTATAAAATGAACTACATGTCTAAGACATCATATGGTATAAAATTGACCGTTAAGTTACCTGTTCAACGATCTGCTGTCCTCGTTTGACGACCACATGCTCATTGGCTAGAACGCTTTCAAGGTGATCAAGTAGCTCTTTCGCTTCCCACATTTCAAAATCAGGCTCAGCTTCCTGATGATGCCAAACTAAAGCCCTCTCCTTTATCTCTATAAAAGAACCATCAGTTGCTTCCGTATAATGCTCCATCACTGGTAATGCCACCTTCTTCCAATCAGCATCCACCGCTAGTCAACCACCCATGTTCTGCAGATGACCCAAGATTCTTACACAAACTTCCTTCGGGGATCTTTCCTTCTACCACTAAGAATAAACACTGCATTTTGGGTCATTAACACATTCAGGATAGAAATAACTTCTTTTTTTGGAGCTTTATCAATAGAACCCTGTGGCATCATGTCCCATCGTAATCCAGCAAAATAACCTTGTTTGATAACTTTTATACTCATTTTCGACATTCTGATGTTAAACTCAAATAATCGAAGACAAAGTTTTAATTACACAAATGAAAAAGTATTTGACCGGGATTGAGTATAATTTTTCCTACAAAATTGCTCATGTACAGACGACAATATGAATCACATGATACTACAAGTCCAATTATGATGTCTAAATAGTAGACGACCGCGATCGAATACACAACTGTAGAAGACCGCAATTCATGACTCTAGATTCCTTTTCCTAGCCACTATAATGGGTCAATGTGTGAATGTTTTCACGGGTTAAAGTGCTAATGTTCTATTCAAAAAATCACAACCAAACACCCCAAACATGAGAAAGGCATCTCTTTAGCTTCATATGCGTCAATTAGATCACTATAACGGGTGAATAGGTATTAATGGGTCAACTTTACCTGACATGTTATGTGTTTAATCGGGCAGTAGGATATCTGATCTTATGAGATGGATATATCTATCTATTACGGTTTGTGTTTGAAAGCTTAGCTAACTTACCATTGAACTTGTAGGCATGTGATAATAAGCAAATGACACATTTCTTAATATATATACAAAAAACAAAACCATTAAACATTTGGTTTATAAAAAAGTTTATTTACATATTTAAAAACATAAAACCCAAATTACTATTTATGTTTGAATATATTGACCTATCTGTCAACTGCAACAACTTTTGATTATACAGTCACGTGAATTTCAGAAGCTTTTTTTACATCACTGTTAATCGAAGCAAATTATGAATTTGCTGTAAGCAATTACCTCATAACTTGGGAGACATCAGAATATATGCTTGAAAGTGCAGGGGTATGGCAGTCGGATCATAATAGGAATCCCCGTCCCTATAAATTGGAGCAACACTCTTAACCTGAAAATCAAAAGGGAGATGAAAAGCCCTCAACTACTATTACAAAGTGGAGCAAACTGAGAAGAAAGGAGTCCCTTACAACTCATATCCAATCCAATATCCTACGATTCCCACCCATATGATCACCTATGCGATCTGTATCCAAACGAAATAGGTGAGAATTAGCAAAGCTATGCAATATGTATCCATATGAGTACCTGAAAGGCATAACCTCCATAAGAATCGACAGAAGCATGAGAGATCTCATATTACATATCAGAAAGAGTGCAAACCGTATCGAACATAAGCTTTCTTCGATGTTTGCATTAAACAGTAATGATTGAATACCCCTTCTTAGCACAAGTTTCTATTTGAACACTTGGCTTTTATGTTATAAGTGAAGCTTACCATCAATGCGTTCATCGGTTCTCGTGGATTCTGACTGGATTTCTTGCCAAGTGCAGATCCTTGTAAATTTTAGAGGGCCTTGGTGTATCTTTATAGGGATTTTCTTTTTTGTATCTTTATAGTGATGACAGATCACACAACTATAAAAGACATAGAAAAATGTAAAACTGGTCTGGAGTGCATTTGTACTATCAATGTATAAAAATTCAGAATAGATTACCTTCAGTGAGATGTAAGCTGCTTGTTTTGGTTTCCCAACATTTAGGCATATGTGAGTCGTTAACATTTCTTTGATGATAACTGCCATAGTAATCATAAACTGTCATCTCGATGGTCTCAAAGCTATTTCCATTCTTTCTTTTCTTTTTAGATCTACAAAACAGATAAATTGTTTAGACCATTGAAATTTATTTTATGCCTGTAACGTGAAAGGGATAAAACCTACTTATGTTCTCCATAAACGTTTTTGCGTATAATCTTTTGTTGACGATTAGAGGAAAGTGTTTTGATACTGAGGCTCTTCAACACTCTTTTAGCGTATTCATACGAAAAAGAATATTAGATTTTAAAACTTTGCAAGTTAGTTCAAGCCAGTGACAAATATAGAGAAGAACTGACTCATTAGTCATTACCTTAATCCAGTCGATATCCCTTTAGGTTCGAACATTTTGATTTAACCACAATGTGACCCTAAAAGATACACATGCGAGTAATATCATTCATCAATTTCATCACAGCTTACGATACTAATGCTAGAAGTTTCAATTATTTGTTCATTCATCAATCAAACCTTAAAATGAAAGAAACTACAACTCACAGCAATCCATAAATGTTTAGTGATGTTTGTTTTTCTTTGTTTGGGCTTCCAGTTAATGACCAAATAAACATTATGTAATTAAAACATGTACCTTCGTGACTGATATGCTTTAGACAAATCCCCATCAAATAGAGTATCCTTTCTGGTAACCAAGACACTCCCACGTGTTCCTTAAGTTTAAAATGAATTAGTGAAAAATGGATTAAAGATCAATTTTTTTTTATGTTTTTGGATTAGGGATTACATCCCATTAATTAAAAATGGATTAGGGTATACAAGAAATAGGATTGAAACTGGATCAAACAACAAAGATCAAAGATCTAATACGATTAATTAGGGAAAAATGGATTAGGGTTTAAAAGTAATACGATTGAAAGTAGATCAAGAAACGGAGATCAAAGATCGAATACGATTGGAAGTGGATCAAACAATACAGGTCAAAAGATCGGATGTTTAATTAACAAAGATCGAAGATCGATTAATTTTGAATTGAGTTTTTTGGATTAAGATTTAGATCCAGTTATAACAGAATAAGGGATGGTATGTGTGTGTGTTTTTTTCACCGGTGGCTGTGGGAGAAAATGAAAAATAAAAAGGGGTATACCATTATATATACCCGCGGTTGCAAAACGCGATTTTATACAAAACACGATTATAAAAATTGCGGTCCGCCCAAAAAAAACAAAAAATCATATAAATAAGGCAAGTAATGAGTTTTTTTAGCAAATACCAAATCCTATTGGTTAAAAGATATGACTGGGATATGACTGGGATTAAAACTGTGGTCTCAAGTCATAATTATATATATATATATATATATATATATATATATATATCTATATATATATATATATATATATATATATATCTATATATATATATATATATATATATATATATATATATATATATATATATATATATATATATATATATATATATATATATATATATATATATATATATATATATATATATATATATATATATAAATATATATATATATATATAGAGAGAGAGAGAGAGAGAGAGAGATGGGATCGATAGAAAACTTCATCTCAATAGAAAACATAGAAAACTTCATCTCAACCGTTGGATCAAAGCTTCACTTCCTTCCTTTTTTTTGCAAAACTACAAGGACCTGATTGACACTTCTTTCTTTCTTTAAGGGATGGTTTAGTAAATTCACAGCAGTCATATATAATGTCTTATTTTTCTCACATTTTTTTCTTTTTCTCTGTTGTTCTTTGTGATAACGTATTTTCTTCTCACGACCACCCTTCCCCACCATTCATCACTGTTCCCCAGCGTTCCTCACCATCATTCTCCACCGTTTCCCACCTTTCACCACCATCATTTCCCACGCTACACTATCGTTCCACACTGTTCCATTTGTAAGTTTGAAGGTAAGATTTTTTGTTAATTTTTTATCATCAATCAATATGGCTATATAAATTATTCGTTAGCATTTATCTAATGCTTATTGATTATATTTTGAATAATTTGCTTTGTAAAAGTTGATAAAATAATCGATATAATTTGTGTTTAAGAAGCTACACACAAGGTGTTTGGTAAAATTTGTGAATGAAATTTTATAAGCATGATGCCCTCTTTTTAATGCATAAACTGTTTATCACTAATATTGTATTGTGCTATTTTATATGTCTTCAAGAAAATGAACGGGGTGCCTGGATTCAATATCTCGGTTATGGTGTCTTTGGTTTGGGTAATAAGCATTATGAACATTTTAACAAGGTTTGTCATCACATCACAGTTCAGCTAGTCAAGCCGGCTGTTGCGAGGCAAAGAGATAACAAAAACTGTGATGTGATGACAAACCGGTTGTCCTTTCATCACCAAGTCTCTCTTTCTTCATCAAACATATACAAGGGAGACTTGGTGAGGAAAAGGACACACTTCGGCTAGTCAAGCCAGCTGTTGTGGACGGGCTACGAGGTGTGGACTTGCATCTCAAGGCGTATGAAAGATCACAACAGATGCTAAAGGATCTCTAATCAGAGATGATGAACAGTGGTGGAGATCGGGTTTAGCAGAGGAAGCTATTTGATGCTTTCTTGGGTTCTTCTGCACTCTGGCAACCACAACCTTGAAAAGAACATATGTCTGTACCGCCTATAAACCCTATAAAAACCCAAACCCAACCCCAAATCCAAGTGGATTTACTGATGAGAATGCAAATTCGAATCTAAATATTGCAGCAGATGGTAATGTGTTAATGGGGTAGGTTGCTAAGAAACCTATGATGGGCCCTCTCGTGAATTCACTGAATATCACTGCTAAACTATTTTACATGTCCAATGTGGTGAAAAATTCAGTTGGTAATGAGAGTGTTGCTGAGGGACTTAAGAGATTAAGGTCTAGAAATGTAGTTGCTATACTTAGCGAGAAAGAGACGGAAGTTGGAAACAAGTCACGAAGGAAGTCAGGTTCACCTGAGAAAACCAGTGACTGGTGATGCTATTATTGCTGCAGTTTTGGGTTCAAGCACTGAACCTGAGAAGATGAAGTTTGCTGAGAAGCTCGAGAAAGGAAAAGTGGGTGATAGGAAGATCAAAAAGAGGCTCAAAGTGATTCAAGACATCACCCTGTCCCTTAGTCCAATAGCTTGATGAATTAACATTACTGACTTCTTTAGCTGGTTCATAGGATGGAAATAGACTTGTTCTCCATGGGATCTCTCACATTTAAGGATGGGAATTTGTAGGAAATAGTCTAAATAAGCATTCAGTTATAGAACAATGCCAATATATTGAATTTTATTTCTTATTAATGCAAATCATCATGAGAGTTTATGTTTTATGTTTATGTTCTTTTCCAATACATCAAGTTTTTGAACTCAATCAGGTGCTTTTTTTATTGAAGTTCCTGTTGGCTTCATAGGAAGTAACGGAGCACGACCACACTTGCAGCAACAGCAACTCCAACAGCACTTTGCGCCAATAATGCAACATTCTTTGATGATAACTTGAGACATGACATTGGTGGATTGAAACCCAACTCTGAAAGCTTCTTGTGTGATTCCGTAGTATTTGAAGAATGCCTCTTCATCCTGCCCACACAAGAAGCCCAAATTAATGTTTATCTTTGTAGACTATCTAAAACATAAAAACAAGGTAATAGAATTTACCTTTGCATAAAGTTAACTTAGTAACGAAATTTTGGGTCCTCAACTAAAGCTTTATCAGTAGGAAGTTTTAGTAGACCAACATCATCTTCTTTCAAAAGCTCCCCGATTCATCATTTATGCAGTTGCCATGTTAATAAAAATATGTTTATAAAATGACCAGAAACAATGGTTAATTCTAACTAGGATCTTACAGAAAATACGAGTTGTCAAACTTCAGAGGATCTTTGGTCCAAAGTTTTTCTTCAAATCCTGATCTCTCAGTATGTGCCCCGGACCTAACACATAGGTCCTCCCCTACTAATAAGGAAATCATGTTAATTTAGTATCAAACTTAAAGAACATTCTTTCGAGCTGGGGTTGAACTTCCTACAACTGCTTTGCCCTCTTACCTATAAGGAAATAATTACGTATTGTCAAGACCAAATTTCAGTACTGTTATATTTTGTTATGTGAAACTAGGATTTTTAGTCCAATTAATTAAGTTCGTTTTTCCTCGATTCGACTCGAATTTGATTTCCGGTTTAACGTATCGACTTAACTTTGTTTTTGGTAAAATCTCTTTTTGATGGTATTTTAAACTAACTTAAATCAACTAATTAAAAGAAAACTATTTTAATTGACTATTTTAACTATTAATTTGAAAATAAAATTTAACTAATTAATAAAACTTAAAAACTTTTAATTAAAATCTATTTTTAAACAAAACTTAATAAATTGAAATCTAATTTTAAAACTAAATTTGAAAAACTTAAAATAAAAATAGATTAAATAAAAGTAAATTTAAACTAATGAAAACTTTTAAAGAAAGTAAATAAAATATTTTTTGTCTTTTTATATTTTTATAAAAACTGAATAAAAATGAAATTTAAATAAATTGACTAATTAAACTTTAATTTAAACTAAATAAAACTTTTATATCAAATTTAATTGCCTAATTAATTAAAACTGCCAAATTTAAACAAACTATATTAATGAACTAATCTATAATTAAACATGAAAAGAGGTTCAGACCAATGGTAAGGCGTATGGCTTATGAACGGGAGGTCCTGGGTTCGAATCCCACCAGAACCAAAATTTGTTAATATTTTTTATACTTTTTTTTTGGAACTTTCTTTGTTTGGACAGATAATCAAAACTGAACAATTGGTTCAATTTTTCAGCAGTAAAATAAAATAAGATTACACACCAAATGATAAGCTGAATTAGTAAAAACCAAATAAGCTATAATCGAAAACAAAAGCCAAACAAACAGTTAAAACCTATAAGCTGAAACTAAATAAGCTAATCTAACAACCTAATAAAGCTTGCATCAAAACAGACAAATACCAACTTAAATAAGCAGATCCAAACAGCCTTAAACCAAACAGAAAATCCAAAATCAAAATAAGCAGCACTAATAGATTCAAATATAGCAGACAAGACAAATCTCAACAAGCAGATACCAAAACTATCGATTCAACTTAATCTGACATGAACTAAACAGAAGGACTACATGAATAATAACATTTTAAAATAAGCAAATTTTAAGAACCGAAACTTATCAGATTTAAACCAAATTAAAACATTAACACCATAGGCAAAATAAACATAAGCCCAAACCGATTCAATTAAGCTGATAAAAATAAACTAGACCAAAATTAAAATAACAGCAATTTAACAGATTAAGCAGTTAATAAATATCAAATAAACAATCACTTAATTAAACTAAAACAAGAAAAAAAATGAAAAGAGGGAAGAAACCTTGTGACGATTTCCTTTGGGAAGTAGGTTGGCGCTGAGCCACCTCAATGAACCGAAACAACACCGAAACAAACAAAACCTTTGAATCGAACCAAAACAGTACCCTCGTCTCGAACCAGATGAATCAACAAAGCCGAACAGTACCACTTTAACGATTTCCCAGTGGGGGAAATCAATTTTTACTTTCCTTTATATATATATATATATATATTTTTTTATATATTTTTTTAATATTAATAATAATAACCAACAATAACAGTAATAAAATAGATTAAAGAAAATAATTCGAAGCTTTAACAGTAAGATAAATTGAGACGAGATTAAAATTAAAATAGACTTTTCATTAATTAAATAAGAAATTACATTACTGGAATTGAAAAATTACAAGATTAAACCTATTAATCTAATTTACTGAAAATAAAAAAAAATAAAGAAAAGGCACACTTGATTACATGATAGATGGTGGTTTTTATAGGGGAACCTTTTCATTAATTAAATAAGAAATTACATTACTGGAATTGAAAAATTACAAGATTAAACCTATTAATCTAATTTACTGAAAATAAAAAAAAATAAAGAAAAGGCACACTTGATTACATGATAGATGGGGGTTTTTATAGGGGAACCCCGAACCTTCTAGGTCATCCTTGGTGCCCAAGCAAATGGATCCTGGCCCTTGATTTCTTCATTCTTCTCTCTTTCTCTTTTTCTTCTCTTGATCAATGGATGAAAATGAACCGTGAGTCTGGATTGCCAGCATGGCTTGATATGATTGGAGGGTTGGTATTGGTGAGGTGTTACCACCAATCAGTATTGAGTATCTAGCCACGTAGGATCAAGGATGAGGACCACAGTGAGTGGATGATGCGATTTTCTTGGGGATTTAATTCTTATGGGTGTGAATTACCCAATAAGGGTAAAAGCCCCATTTTTTTGTGTGTAATTTTTGGTATAGTAAAATTAGGGTTTGAGGGAAAGGTGGAGAGTATTTGGGGGAGAAGGAGGTGAGCAGTAAAAGGTGAGAGATTTACTTCGTGTGTAACGAAAATAATGAGGGGTGAGGGTAATATAAACGGTTTATTAAATTAGGGTTGGTTGGGGAAAGTAAAAGGTGGACACGTGGGGTAAATATTTAGGTGTGTTGACTGGGGAGGAAGTTGATGGTTGACTGCCAAAACAAGAAACAATTCATCCATTCTATTGTTTTTGTTGAGATATGGGTTTAAGGCCCAAGTTCTTTCCATTTCGTTCCTTTGTTTTCAAGCAAATGGGCTTTGGATATTTCCAGCCGTCCCAAATAATTTCCAAATATTGGGCTTTCACTTTGGGTTTAATTTTCAAATTGTATCCGTATTAATCCAATAAATGGGCTTTTAAGCCCATTAACCGGATGTGGGACCCACTAAACCCAATCAAACTTCAAAAATATTTAATCCACTAACACGAGATCGATTTCGGCTTTCAAGATCTTTTTCTTTAAACTCGTGTCGGTTTAGCCGGTTTTCGTGATCTTGGCACACTTTTGGTCTTTGACTTCGTCTTTGTCTCTTTCTTGGACCTTTCTTCGACATTTGACCGTGAAATCCCGTGTTTTCTCTTCTTTTGATCATTTGTACCTATTTAACACACAAAACACAAAACCACGCGTAATTCCGACATTTACGACATTAAACACATGATTAGGTCTTCTTTTTCCTTGATTTTAGTGACAAAAGGATAAGTGTTTACACACTTATTAAATCCCCTACACTTGACCATTGCAATGACCCCATGCAATGCATAGTTTTAAAGCAAGCTACATTTTTCTCATAATCAATCCATCTCGGCCTTTATTACTATTATTACTACTATTACTACGACGAAAAGATAAAACTTAAGAAAGAGATAAAAGTTATAATTATTTATTTAACTTGGAAATTATTAGATGGAAGAAACTTGTAAAGAAGTCTAAGACTTTAATTAGGGCTTTGGTGTCATGAATATTAATCACCCTCAAGTTTCACGTTCCCCATACCAAGCTTAAAAACGAGATCATTGTTACTACAAGTTAGCACAACTAACACTTACTCATGTGGTTTAGTTAATCACTTAGACCCCCTTATTCCTACGGTGTATCTCTTGTATTTTATTTTTGTCTTGAATGATCACGAGGATGCATTTTTGACTTATTTCGATAATTTATTAAGGCTAAAAATAAAGTGGGACGATTTAATCAATAGTTAGCTAAAGGACAAAATCTTTTAAAACTGCTTCTCGAAACCTCAAAAAGTTCATATCTTGGCATAACTCGTTTCACGATTTGAGACCTTTCTCGGACCGATATTTGGCTTGTAATTCAAACTTCAAATCTTGAGAGACGATCTTGAAATTATGGTCTTCTCTTCATTTTGGTATACATCTTCGTAAGGAGTGAAAGATGCTTCAAACGTTGACCACGACTTCTTCATTTATCCTCTTCTTTATTTAGGATTTTGATATACAATGATCCGCCTCCTTTTCGGACTTGGATCTATTTATCCTCATACCTTGTTAGGGTCTTTTTGGATAGACTTCTCCATGATCTTTAGGGGAGTAATTGCTTCTTGTCGTGTGTCTTGATCCTTCATATTGATTTGGGTTAATGATCTTCACATCATCTTAGGATCTTTAGCAAAAAGTGAATCCTCATGCCTTGTGAGGGCCTTTTTGGAATCGGGTATCCTCATGCCTTGTTAGGGCCTTTTTGGATAAGCCAATCTTCGTGTCCCGCTTCAATAAGTTATGTCTTGGCTATAAACTCTAATTAATACCGAGCAACTTTTAAACGATCTTGTGCTAGAAGCTAAGTAACTTTTCAAATCGTACAACCTTATTTATTGCAAATATATTTATTAACAAGTGATGGGAGAAAAAGCTCATAACTAACTCACATAAGTTAATGAAAGAATACCAAACTTATAATTAACTCTATCATCTCTCATTCTCCACAATTTAAAATCTCAAGGAATGAGACTCGTGGATGCTTAGCCTAATAAACCAATTAAGGTCTATATGGTTAAGGATACTAGCTAGAGTAAACTTGGATAAGTAAACTCGGGTTGAGTCAAAATATTCACGACGGGCCTAATATATCAAAGATATCTAAACTTGTTAAAACCATTTTATTTATTTATTATTTTTTACTTTTATTTTTGAAATGGAAAATAAAAATAAGATGCGATGACAAAAGAAAAGAAATAAAAGAAAAATACTACAAGGCCAAAATAGATCAAAAATTTGAAAAACGTTGAAAATTTTTAAATTTTCCGGTTAAATGGGGTCAAATTCATGGAAAAGCCCACTAAAATTCGATAGAAGTCCCCCTACACTTAATATAAACATTGTCCTCAATGTTTAAGCATGTGGGAGAATAAACTCCCCTACACTTAGGACATTTAGTACGTTGTTTAAAATCGAGCTAAGGAAGGGACAACTAAAGTGATTACATTTATTTGTTTTATTTATATACAAGTATGAATCACAATAGTTTTGATAGAACCGGGTACACGGGAACACGGGATCACGGGTCGCGTCAAAAGTACCAAAAGTGGATCATCAAAGCACATGCCCCTGCACACAATCATCACAACACACAAACAACCTACTTGGCTCCCCCTACACTTATTGGTGGACATGGATGAAAGCGAAAAAGGGTGGAAAGGATGGTAAAGGTAAAAATCTAACCTAGTTATACGATGCTTGATTTATTTATCACGAGTCTCTAGCTCGACTCGATTTCCCGAATTGATTCAAGGGAAATGTGGAGAGGGATGGAATCATCTCGTGAGAGATGTCCTCTCCATAGTACAACTTAACCCGTTGGCTATTCACCTTAAAGTTGGGCCCATTTGGTTGGGATAACTCAATGGTGCCATAAGGGAAGACTTGGGCCACGGTGAATGGACCGGACCAACGGCTCTTAAGTTTACCCGAAAAGATTTTCAACCGAGAGTTAAATAATAAAACTTGATCACCAACATGGAACTCTCGGTTTTTAATCTTGGAATCATGAATGAGCTTAGTTTTCTCCTTGTAGATTAATGAATTTTCATAAGCCTCATTCCGAAGTTCATTGAGTTCATTGAGTTGGATTTTCCTATGATCACCGGCTTTGTTAATGTCAAAATTAGCCCATTTCAAGGCCCAATAAGCCTTATGCTCCAACTCAATGGGGAGGTGGCACGCCTTTCCGTACACAAGGCGATAAGGGGTATAACCTATAGGTGTCTTATAAGCGGTACGGAAAGCCCACAAAGCATCATCTAATTTATCGGCCCATGAGGCACGATGCTCTCCCACGATTCGCTCTAAAATTCTCTTAAGACCACGGTTAGAAACCTTGGCTTGTTAGTTTGAGGATGATACGCGGTGTAAAGTCGGTGATTGACACCATACTTAGCCATGACTCGTGCAAATTGATCATTACAAAAATGAGTCCCGCGATCACTAATAATAGCACGAGGTACAACGAATCGAGCAAACAATTGTTTCAAGAAGTTAACAACCACCCTCGCATCGTTAGTAGGTAAAGCCTTTGCTTCAACCCATTTTGATACGTAGTCAACGGCTACGAGGATGTACTTGTTTCCCTTCGATGATGGAAACAGCCCCATAAAGTCGATGCCCCATACGTCAAAGATTTCACATTCTTGGATGAAATTTTGAGGCATCTCATCTTTATGTGTGATCTTGCCTTGCCTTTGGCAAGCATCACAATGTTTAACCATTTCATGTGCATCATGATAAATGGAGGGCCAATAGAATCCGGAGTCGAAAACATTTTTAGCGGTGTAATTAGGACCAAAGTGACCACCGGTAGGTCCTTTATGGCAAGCTTCAAGGATTTGTAAAGCCGCCGGCCCATCAACACATCTACGAATGATTAAATCCGCACATTGCTTGAAAAGATAAGGGTCGTCCCAATAGTACGTTTTAACGTCCTTGAAGAATTTTTTCTTTTGTTGGGACGATAACCCTTCGATAAGAACACCACCCGCCAAATATTTTGCAATGTCCGCAAACCATGGGGTATCATCAAGATTGGAATTAATAGACATTAAGGTCTCAAGGGGAAATGATTCATTAATCTCTTGATTTGGAGATTCCCCTTGATAAGGATCCTCAAGTCTACTAAGGTGATCCGCGGCTAGGTTTTCCGCTCCTTTTTTATCACGAATTTCGATTTTAAATTCTTGTAGGAGCAAAACCCAACGAAGGAGTCTTGTTTTAGCATATTGCTTGGTCAACAAGTATTTCAAGGCGGAATGGTCGGTGTAAACGATGGTGGTGGAAAGCACAAGATAGGGGCGGAATTTCTCAAAAGCATACACTACAGCTAAAAGCTCTTTTTCGGTAGTGGTATAATGCAATTGAGCCCCCGTCATTGTCTTACTAGCATAATGAATGGGTTGGAAATGTTTGTTAACTCGTTGACCTAAAACCGCTCCTACCGCGAAATCACTAGCATCGCACATAAGCTCGAAAGGTAACTCCCAATTTGGAGAGACTAAGACCGGTGCCTTAGTTAATTTACCTTTAAGAAGATCGAAAGAGTCGAGACATTCTTGAGAGAAGATGAAAGGAGCATCATTTTCTAAGAGATGAGTCATTGGACGAGCTATTTTCGAGAAATCTTGGATGAAACGTCGATAAAATCCCCCATGGCCTAAAAAACTTCTAACTCCTTTGACGGTGGTAGGCGGAGGTAATTTAGCAATGACGTCAACTTTAGCACGGTCGACTTCGATACCGTCTTTGGAAATTTTATGACCGAGGACGATGCCTTATTTTACCATGAAATGGCATTTTTCCCAATTAAGAACGAGACGAGTGTCTTCACACCGTTGGAGCATACGTTCTAAATTAGCAAGGAAAGAAGAGAAAGAATCACCATAGACCGAGAAATCGTCCATAAAGACTTCCATAGTTTCTTCAACCATGTCATGAAATATTGCCACCATACACCTTTGGAAAGTCCCGGGAGCATTGCATAAGCCGAAAAGCATTCTTTTGTAAGCAAATGTTCCATAGGGACAAGTGAATGTGGTTTTCTCTTGGTCTTTTGGATCGATAGGGATTTGAAAATATCCGGAAAAGCCATCTAAGAAACAATAGAAATCATTACCCGCTAAACGCTCGAGCATTTGATCCATGAAAGGAAGAGGGAAATGATCCTTACGAGTGGCATCATTGAGCTTACGATAATCGATGCAAACTCGCCAACCCGTTACAAGTCGAGTAGGAATCAACTTGTTGTTTTCGTTGGGAACAACGGTGATTCCGCCTTTCTTAGGCACACAATGGACGGGACTAACCCATGGCGAATCCGAGATAGGGTAAATCATTCCGGCATCGAGAAGTTTGATAACTTCTTTCTTAATGACTTCATGAATTTTTGGATTAACCCTTCTTTGATTTTGGATTGCGGGTTTAAAGTCATCTTCCATGAGAATTTTATGAGTACAAAAATTAGGATCAATTCCGCGAATGTCGGAGATTTTCCAAGCAATTGCTTTCTTATGATTCTTAAGCACATCGATAAGTCGGGATTTTTCATCTTCTTTTAAGTCCTTAGCAATAATGACGGGCAACTTATTATCCTCCTCTAAGAAAACGTACTCTAAATGGGACGGTAAATCCTTAAGCTCTAAATCCGGCGGATTGTCAATGGAAGGCTTAGTCAAAGTAGGATCATCATTTGTTACTTCCTTAGGAGTAGGTGGAGAAATATTGTCCTCATTGAGAAGTCTCTCAATAGTACGAATGTCTTCATCCCAATTGGTGGGAGAATTATCATAGTTAATATCGAGAGGACCCAAGCTAGCTTCAAAATCATCTAAGTCACTTTCTCCAAATGGAGTCAATGAAGGAGCAATAGAAGCTACGGTCTCAACATGAGGTAAAGGAGAAATCCCGCTCTTACAAGCCTCGTGAAAATGTTCTTCGCATGCTTCGTCGATCACATCGATGAAATTCACGGATTCGGGCTCATCGGGAAGTTTGGAAAGTTTACCTATGTTAAAGACAATTTTGTCATCCCCGACCCTCATGATAAGTTCTCCCGCGGCTACATCAATTAATGTACGCCCGGTTCTCAAGAAAGGTCGTCCCACAATTAAGGGAACACGGGGATCCATTTCATAGTCGACTACGATGAAATCGGTGGGAAAAGTGAATTTGTCGACTCCTACAAAAACATCCTCGGCTATCCCCACCGGATAAGCAATGTTGGAAATACGTTTTACGTATTAAGAAGGATCGGTCACTCCAACGATAGTTCATGTAATAGCTCGTAGTTTAGTTAACTTTATTTGTTTATCAAACAACATCAAGCCTAGCCTACAACATGTGTAGGCCGACCCAACAATGTAAGCCCAAGCCCATCACAAGGCTTGGGTATATAAACCCTCTCTTTTGATGGAGAGGGTGGTGTGGTTTCATATTTTTCACATAGTAAACATTTCTTTCTCTCTTTAGCTTTGTGTGAAATCCACCATCTCTCTATCTCTTTCTCTCTCTAGAAACATAAGCAAGATTTACAATCCTACAAATGGTATCAGAGCCATGGGATGATTGCTTGGTTTTTGTGTTTGTGTTCTTGATTTACACGCCTATTTTGATCCTTATTACATACGTCCAAAATTTTTTTTGTGTTTTTGACGGTTTTTTTTCTTGATTCAAATCTTCTACATAGTTGTGGTAGGGATTTGGTATAGTTACTTTGGCTAAAAACACAAATTTTTTGGGTGTTTTGATCATTTTTTGGCTTAAAATCACGAATTGGTTGAGTTTTGTCCGAGAAAAGTGGAAATTATTCCGATCTGGTCAAATCGGAAAAGGGTTTATATATTCCAATCTGTATTCCGATTGATAAGTATTCCGATTGGTAAAGTATTCCGATTGGTAAGGTATTCCGATTGGTAAAGTATTCCGATTGGCAAGGATTCCGATTGGTAAGGATTCCGACAGGGCTTTCCGATTGGCAAGTATTCCGATTGGTAAGGATTCCGACAGGTCTTTCCGATTGGCAAGTATTCCGATAGGAGGATTAGTTCAACATTCCGATTGGTCAGTATTCCGACCGGGTTTCAGATTGGTAAGTATTCCGACAGGTTTCCGATAATTAAGTATTCCGATTAGGTTTTCCGATAAATCATTCCGATCACTATTCCGATCACTATTCCGATAACAAAATTATTCCTTAAAAAATTTCGAACAAACTTGCAATTTGTGGGATCGTGTGTAATTTTGACTTGGAATTTTTGGTTTATTGAGAACATATTTTAGGGGATTTTAACATTGTTTCTCGACTTCAACTCACAACAACAAACACATTTACTTTCTTTCATTGATCGATCAAAGTTTGTAAATCTTAACTTATTAAAATGGAGTACACATCTCTTACGGATAAGTCCATCCTCTCGGGTACGGATAATCGTCCACCAATGTTGGTGAAGACTATGTATGAGGAATGGGCTTCCCGAATGGAACTTTATATGTTGAACAAGGAGAATGGACATCTCATTTGGGCATCGGTGCTCAATGGACCATTAGATTATGGTACAGTGACGGAAGGTACGACTACTCGTCCTCGCACAACGGGTGAGTTGACTGGAGATATGAAGATTCAAGATAAATGTGATAAGTATGCTACAAACATCATTCTCCAAGCCCTTCCTCCAGATGTCTACAAACTCGTCAGCAAACACAAAGTTGCCAAAGAGTTATGGGATAGAATTCGGGTTCTAATGCAAGGCACCTCGTTAACTAAACAAGAACGAGAGTGTAAGCTTTATGATACTTTTGATAAGTTTGCCTATGTGCCAGGGGAGACTCTCAATGATTACTATCTGAGATTTACCCTATTGTTGAATGAGCTCAATATCTATGGCATGACAATTCCTACCTTTCAATTGAACACCAAGTATTTGAACACTCTTCCTTCAGAATGGAAAAAATACGTGACGGATGTTAAATTGGCTAAGGACTTGCATAACACCAATGTGGATCAACTTCAAGCCTTTCTTCAACAACACGAATGCCATGTGATCGAGGCTCGGTTGTCTACACCTCAAGTTCATGATCCACTTGCAATGTATGCTTCTCAACAAAACATGGCTTATACTTATCAGCAACCATCATACTTGCAGCAGACACCACCACACAACTATCAGCAACCACAGCAACCATCTTATCCACCACTAGTGATGCCACAACAATCATTTCAACAAGGTGTTCATCAACAATCTTTTCCACAGCAACCACCATATCAGACATCACCATCACAAGCCAACACCTCTCCATTGGGCTATACTCCTCAGCAAGGATATTTTCCAATTGAAGCACAACCAGCACAAGCTTTCTACTCTAATGAACTTCCACCAATCGAAGCACCGGTCTTTACACCAAATGATACGCCAACTGATGTTCTAAACCATCTCACAGCCTACTTGTCAAAACTTGTTGCAACTAGAGGATTTCCACCAACAAACAATCAGCTCCGCACCTCATCAAATCCTCGACAACAAGCCACTGTTCAAGATGGTCAAGTGATGGTGCAACCTATTCAGGGAAGGCAAAATTCATATGGACCTCCTACAAGGACTGGGAACAATCAAGCTGTGAATTCTCAAGCTAATGGAAATGGAAGTCCTAGTGGTCCTAAAAAGGTTGTGACTTGCTACAATTGCCGAGGACAAGGTCATATGGCTAGGGAATGCACTCAGCCGAAAAGGAGGAGGGATGATGCATGGTTTCGTGAGAAGATGTATTTGGTTGATGCTCAGTCTAAGGGGAAGATTTTGGATTCAGAGGAGTTAGCATTTCTTGCAGACCCAGGGGCATCAGATACTGAAGGCATTGCAGTCGTCTCCACTTCTAATGCAGCTTATCAAGCGGACGATCTTGATGCATACGATTCGGATTGTGATGACATTCACTCTGCCCAAGCTGCTCTCGTTGCTAATCTCTCTCACTACGGTTCTGATGTCATCAGTGAGGTACCAACCACATCTAATAATATTGATGATAACCAACATCAAGTTGGGCATGAAAATGACAACCTCGAACAGCATTCGGGGACTAGTAACTCAAATGATGTGGTACCCAATCCAACACATTTGAGTGAACCTCAACCAAATGCTACGACGGGTATGGAATCTTATGCTCAACATGATTTGGTCATGGTGCCTAAACATATTATTGATCAAATGCATATGGCCCTCAGACAATCCGTAGATACGAATTCCACCCTAACTGCTGAGCTTGCGTTGCATAAAGAAAAGGTCAAAACTTTTGAAATGGTCCCTCAAGAAGAGAAAATAACATGTTCTGAATTTGACCAATTTTGTTTTGAAAAGATTGAACACTTGAAAGAAATAGAATCATTAAAAGCTAATCTTTCCAATGAATTAAAAGAAAAAGAGTCGGTTGTCAATGATTTTCAGAAACTTAAAATGGATTTCGAAACTCTCGAGTCTAAAAAGGTTGAATCGGAAATTAATGCTACCAAACTTCTTAAATTCAAAGAACAACAGCTTTTAAAACAATACGCTTCCACAGAATAGGTTCATCTTTTAACTAAATCATTTAAAGAATTCGAACTTAAGCGTCTTCAAGATTTACCACCTAATCCTGGTTATGCAAAACAAGCTCAGGAATATATTCCCGGTCTTTATGATATGACCATAATTGGCAAATCGAAAGAAGCACCTTTTGTTCGTAGTACTGAGGAGACACAATCACTTGGGGATGAAACTCATTCTAAAATGCTTTCAAAATTCCATACAATTGATTATGATCAACATAACAAAGATCAATTTTCGGAAAAGACACGCATTCGCTTACAAAAGGAATTAGCAGAATTAACAGTTCTTGTGCCCCAAAGTTTGTCAAATGAAAATCTTCCTAGTACGTCTCCTACACTCGTCAAAAAGGATTTAACGAAGTTAATTCCACCGGTAAGTAAGGCGTCCGTTAACTTAAATACGGTTCACCAACACTTAGCCGATTTTGACAAGGTCATTTTGGAACGTACGACGACCACGGCCATAACGGAAGGTGAATGGAACTTTGAGCACACTAGAGCTGCGTTTCGAGATGAAATTGTTCCGTTTGTAAAGAATGTTAAAGCTTGTCTTCGTAATATTGATCAAGATTTGTTTTTGGAAATAGAAGAAGTTAGACGTGTTTTCAATGAAATGGAAGATGCTTATGAAAACAGTTTACTTGAAATAGAACGGGTTTCACGCCATAATAATCTGCTTCTGAATCAAGTGATGTCTCATGATATAGTTTCTGTCTGTGTGAATAAACGTGTTGATAATGATTCTACTGTGCATAATATTGAAACTGTGGATAATGTGGTAGATAGTACTTGTCACGAATCTGACGCTGAATTTTTAAAGCTTCAAGATTCATATTCTTCGCTTTCAAAACGTTTTGATGAGATTCAAACACATTGTATTTCGCTTGAATGCAAGCAACAATTTATTCAAGAAATCTTTGAAACGTCATTCGAAGGTGTTAATATCGATGATGCAAATTTTGAAAAGAATTTTCGATTGAATTTACAATCAAAACAGCGTCAGCCAAGTGACAAGGTTGCTCAATCTTTGCCGATACACATAGAGAAATCTAAGGAGATTCACTGTGTGAACGTACTTGAGGCCGCTGAGAATTTTAAACTTGATCTAGATAATCGAGTTTCCAAGATTTTGTCCAAAGTTGATAACTTAAAACAGAAAAATACACGACTCTTCGATTCAGTAAAGCCCGCATGTGTTGATACCACTGCACAGAATCAATCATTGATTGAACAATTGAATCAAAAGTCGGTGGAAATATCTGATTTGAGGGAACAAATTTGTGATAAGAATCTGGTCTTGGCTGAGTTAAAGGAAACACTTCGAACTCTAAAAGGTAAGAATGTTGTGGATAACGCAGCCACTATCTCAGCATCGTCCTCTAGTGCAATCAAAAGGAACCTAGTAGCCGTCACACCACTTAACAAGGGCCCTAAGACTAAATCATCTCAAACTTTGGTCACTAAAGATAAGGCGGAATCAAAACCAGCTTCTAATATTCCCGTGTTGCCTTCTACAGGAGTAAGCACCACTACTAAGGCTCAAAGATCTAAGCTTAAAAGAAGCAAGAAGAATGATAGGATCTTGCCCTCAACTAGTAGTCAAGTGAAGAAGAAAGTAGAAGCCCATCCTAGGAATGTTATTTCTGTTTTGAATAAAAAGAATCATGTAGCTAAACCTAAAGGCTCTGCGGTTGTGCAGCGTTCTAAGCCTACTGTGAATTCTAATTTAAAATGTTGGAATTGCAATGAATGTATGTTTTCTAGTCGTCATGATTCTTGCCTTATTGACCATGTGAATGAGATGCATGCCCGAAAAAATGGATTAGAATGGAAACCGACTGGGAAAGTGTTAACCCAAGTTGGTTGGATGTGGCGCCCCACTGGTAGGACTTTCACTATAGTAGGAAATATGTGCCCTTTGACTAGGATCACTCCACTAAAGCAAAGAAAGCGTGCCCTTTAACTAGGAGTACCAAGGCTACCAAAACACAAGCGTGTCCTTTAACTAGGAACACCAACACTACTGTAGGAACAAAGTGCCCTTTAAATAGGTCTACTCCCACTGTAGTGCCCGCTAATACTCCAAAACCTCAGAAAATTGGAACAGTAAAACCTGTAAATGCTAAAACTCACATTCGAAAATGCAGGAAATCTAAGGATAACAAAAATGTTAGCAATTCTGATAATAACATATCTGTATCTGCTAACACTCCGGAACCAATAGTTTCCAATGCATTGTCTACTATTGTGATTGAAAACAGGTGGTCCAAATTGTTCTCTGGTATTTGGACTCTGGTTGCTCCAAGTATATGACCGGAGATCGCTCTCAGCTCAGAAATTTCGTCAGCAAGTTTCTTGGTACGGTTAGATTTGGAAATGATCATATTGCAAAGATAATGGGTTATGGTGAATATCATATTGGGAATGTTATAATTTCAAGAGTGTATTACGTGGAAGGTCTTGGTCACAACTTATTTTCTGTGGGACAATTTTGTGATGCAAACCTAGAAGTTGCTTTTCGAGAGCATACCTGCTTCATTCGTAATTTGGAAGGGGTTGATTTATTGAAAGGTACTTGAGGGAATAATTTGTATACTTTGTCTCTACAAGACATGATGGTCGCTTCTCCCGTATGTCTTCTCTCCAAAGCATCGAAGACTAAGTCATGGTTATGGCATCGACGGTTATCTCATCTTAACTTTGACGCTATTAATCATTTGGCGAAAAACGAACTTGTTCGTGGTCTTCCTAAACTATCATTTCACAAGGATCATTTGTGTTCCGCGTGTACAATGGGGAAAAGCACTAAGAAATCCTACAAACCCAAGACGGAAGACACCAACCAAGAGAAACTTTATCTTTTGCATATGGATCTTTGTGGGCCAATGCGTGTTGCAAGTCTTAGTGGCAAAAAGTACATCCTCGTTATTGTCGATGATTACTCTCGGTTTACATGGGTGAAATTTTTGAAAGCAAAAAATGAGGCACCTAAATTCATCATCGGATTTCTCAAGATGATTCAAGTGCGTCTCAACACTACTGTCCGACGCATTCGTACAGATAATGGAACCGAATTTGTGAATCAAATCTTGCGTGATTATTATGAAGAAGTTGGAATATCTCATTAAAAATCCGTTGCTCGCACTCCACAACAAAACGGTGTCGTTGAAAGGTGAAATCGCACACTTATGGAAGCTGCTCGAACGATGTTAATTTACGCAAAGGCTCCATTGTTTTTATGGGCAGAAGCAGTATCTATAGCAGTGTATACCCAAAACCGGTCACTAATTCGTAAACGCCATGGTAAAACACCTTATGAGCTTCTCCATGGAAAAGTACCAGATTTATCATATCTTCATGTATTTGGTTCTCTTTGCTATCCAAATAATGATGGTGACAGTTTGGGAAAACTTCAACCAAAGGCTGATATTGGTATTTTCATTGGTTACGCACCCGCAAAGAAGGCATTCCGAATCTACAACCGTAACTCTCACAAAATCCTTGAAACTATGAATGTTGATTTTGATGAGCTGACAGCAATGGCTTCTGAGCAAAGCAGCTCTGAACCCGTACTTCATGAAATGGGACCCAGTAATATTAGTTCTGGTCTTGTCCCAAACAACCCTACTTCATCATCATTTACACCACCTACTAGGAAGGAATGGGATACGTTGTTTCAACCGTTCTTTGATGAATTCTTTACTCCTCCAAGTATTGTTGCTCCAGAACCTGAAGTAATAGCTCCGGTAACCGAAGTTGTCGCTCCAGCAACCGTTGCACAATCAGATACATCTGCACCAACAATTGGTCAAGATATACCTTCAACAAGTAATTCTCAACCAACACATGTTTCAACTACCCATGTCATGCCTATTGATGATGAAGAGGATGATGATGATCACGATTTGGAATTCGCTCAAATGCGTGAACTTCCATTCTTTGGTGTATCTATTCCCGACCCTAATCAAGCCGGGTCGTCCACCTCAGAGGAAGCTCCTTCTACAGTTTACTCCAATCCACGGATTTGTGAACATGACAGCAAGTGGACAAAGGATCATCCTATAGATTCTATTATTGGTGACCCTAATCGTCCAGTATCCACACGAAGTCAGTTACAAGAAAGTGCACTGTTTTGTCACTTTGACGCTTTTCTCACTGAAGTTGAAACTAAGACATGGCAACAAGCTTTTACTCAATCCTGTTGGATAGAAGCTATGCAAGAAGAACTTAACGAATTCATACGTCTTGATGTTTGGGAACTTGTCCCATGCCCGGATCAAGTGCAGTTACTCACTTTGAAATGGGTTTACAAGGTGAAACTCGATGAGTTAGGCAGAATATTGAAGAACAAAGCTCGTCTAGTAGCTCGTGGATACAAGCAATTATTGGGCATCGACTTTATGGAATCCTTTGCACCTGTTGCCCGTTTGGAAGCTATTCGACTATTCCTCGCTTATGCAGCCCATATGAATATGATTGTCTATCAGATGGATGTGAAGACGGCATTTCTTAATGGTGAACTCAAGGAAGAGGTCTATGTTCAACAGCCGGATGGTTTTGTGAATCCTAATTATCCTAATCATGTGTACAAGCTTAAGAAGGCTCTCTATGGGTTGAAGCAAGCTCCACGCACATGGTATGATCTTTTGTCATAATTCCTCATTACGCAAGGCTTCGCTAAAGGCAAGGTGGATCCCATGCTGTTCATTCAGAAACGAGGTAAAGATATGATTATGGTACAAATATATGTTGATGATATTATATTTGCAGCCTCGACCCAAACCTTATCGGATGAGTTTGGGACACTCATGTCTTCCAAGTTTAAGATGTCAATGATGGGCAAGGTATCATTCTTCTTAGGTCTTCAGATATCTCAGAGTCCCAGAGGCATCTTTATCAATCAATCCAAGTATGCCCTTGAATCGCTTAAGAAGTATAAGATGGAATCTTGCGACCCCGTGGATACTCCAATGGTGGAACGAACTAAGCTTGATGCAGATCCACATGGAGTTGCCGTTGATCCGACACTTTATCGTGGAATGATCGGTACTCTTCTGTATATCACAGCCAGCCGACCTGATCTTCAGTTTGCTATATGTATGTGTGCCAGGTATCAAACTAGGCCTACTGAGTTACACTTAGCTACTGTTAAAAGGATCTTTCGATATCTTAAAGGAACCATTAATCGGGGACTTTGGTATTCGAAGGACTCTTCTATTGCACTAATGGCATATGCAGATGCGGATCACGCGGGTTGTCAAGATACACGGCGTAGCACGAGTGGAATTTTGCAACTACTAGGAGATCGATTAATCAGTTGGGCATCGAAAAGGCAGAAAAGCGCTGCAATTTCAAGTACGGAAGCAGAATACATAGCTATGTCCGGTTGCTGTGCTCAAATTCTTTGGATGAGATCGCAATTAACCGACTATGGTCTAGGTTTCAACAAGATTCCGATGTACTGTGACAACAAGAGTGCAATTGCCTTATGCTGCAACAACGTTCAATTCTCCCGGTCGAAGCATATTGACATTCGCTACCACTTCATCAAGGAGCAAGTGGAAAATGGAGTAATCGAGCTTTACTTTGTCCGATCTGAGTATCAATTGGCGGATATTTTCACGAAGGCTTTAGATCGAGCTCGAATTGAATTTTTGGCCGACAAGCTAGGAATGAGAACCTTCTCGCCTGAGACTCTAAAGGAACTAGCAGATGAAGCAAAAGAATAGTCTTGGTAAAACTATTCTCCGTATCCTTGGTGATCATCTGTATATATTGTTTATATTTTTATCCACAAAAGCAAAATAAAAAAATATAAAACCATATAAAAACCATTAAAATTGAAAAATTCATTAAAATCCAAAAATATTTTTTACTTTATTTTTCAAAGGCATGTCTTTTGGTACGATAATATTTACGGCCTTAGAAATGTTGATTAATATCTACACGGCGCCATAAATAGAGTTCGTACAAAAGTTGAAAATATTTCATAAAACATGCCCATATGGCTTGTAGTTATTTCTGACTACAACCCGGTTTTCACATTAAAGTCAAGTATTTCTTATGAAAGCTTTGGCTCAACAACGGGAATTAATTTTCTCGGGCAAGGTTTACTTTAAAACCTTGTAAGGGATCAAGTTTACTTTATAACTTGGTCTAACACAAATCTATGTACGTTTCAGTGCATTTATTTGTTAAAACAAGAGAATTCTTGTTTTTATGAAGCTATCATCTCTACAACGATTGCTATCTACAATTGGTATCTACATACTCGACGATGCGACTACTCAACTGACGACTACAGCTCTTTCGATAGAACACGGGTCAAGAATTGAGGGGGAGCAACTGTCAAGCATTCAGAATTTTCGATGCCGAACGTGCCAAGTTCACAAGTTGGTGTCAAGACAACAATACCAATCGTACGTGTGGTGTCCAGAGATGACTTCAGATGTGACGAGGTGACCAACATATGCTGCCAAGAACCATTTGATCTTATCATATGATGTTCTCATCAATCAGGTCCAACCTTGTCAATTCTTTTTAATATGGTGAATATGTGATCATGTTACAAATCGGTATCATATCTCAAGCGTTTGATATCCGGAAGATAAAACGGACTCGCATTTTTCTTCCCAAAACCTTTGTTAAAACTTCATTAAATCAATTGATATTAAAAACATCGATTGGGTTAATATTTTTAATATGGGGGAGAAAATGTGATTTAATATGGGATATTATCACAAATGGTTTGACTTAATGTGCTGGCTCATCCCGACATATGCGAAATGTTTTCAAATATCATGGCATATGTTAAGGGGGAGCAAAATGGATTTGATATATCAAAATGGATTTTCATGGTGACATATACTTACCCAAACCTCATTTAATTCACGACGATGAAGATTGTGGTGACATAAGGATGGTAGGATAGGTTAAGTCCAATGATTCTTCCAGAACCGGAGGAATCTTCCCAAGGACATTCCATAGCTAGAAATAGTAGTCCTTAGGAAAGGTGGAGAAAGAATGTGAACGTAGCTGAATGCCGACCAAGTACTTAAGTTAGCACTGGAACAATCACAACAAGGTGCTAGTTATGACGTATTGGTAAGCATTGAAGGGGTTGAAGAATGAAAAAGAATTGTAAAGATAAATGGTGTAAAGAAAGAAGCCCTCCTTACAACTTTAGGCAGAAACCGGGTCAATACATATGCTATTGAGATCATTTTAATGAATCTTGATATTGAAGACAGACATCATGGACCCAGTGATGCAATGCACAACCCATCCCAGCTAACTCAGATATCTCTCAAAAGGTATTTGTTTTAATCACACGGAGACAACACGGTATCTATCGATTTATTCACTCCGAATAAATTGGTATTGAAATGGTGGCACTCCTCTCCAGCCTCCGATCACTAAAATCCAAAGTGCACGATCGAGTCTAGAGCCATTTGAGATCATCAAGTATCTCACTAGGACACACTTTCATATTTCCTTGCTTCTTCACACACTGTGAAAAGTAAGAAAGATTTTAAGAGTCCTACGCAAAATCTTCATGATCTTGCCTGAACATCCGAGTAATACGAAAGTATTTACAATGAAGATGGAAATCCTTCTTGAGCGAACATCAAAAAGCTCATGGTAGGTGACTTGTGCGATTCTTTATGAATCAAACTTGTGATAACTGGAAAGCAACAACAGTTTAATTCTTAGCTGAATTTAAACACGTTCCAGGCCTCTACGCAATATCTTAGTGATCTTGCCAGAACACTCAGAGTGATACCTTAGTGTTCACAGTGATGAGTGGAAATCCTTCTAGTGTTAACCTCAAACAGCACTTGGTAGGTAACTTGCAAGATTCTATACGAATCAAGCTCGTGACAACTGGAAATCAATGATGGTGCGGTTCTTAATTGAATTTCACTTGTTCCAGGAACATGAATTGACGGCTTCAAATCATGCGGATATTATCATCCAAATGATTCACTCTTTATGTTCGCAGTCAGCTTTGGACGGTCGAATAAAGAGAACGGGTTTACCCGCGAAATCCTGTCAGGAAGTTACTTAATTGAAACTATCCGTCACGGGTACGATATCTAATATCGTCCAACGGTCTTCACCGACCGGAGGTAAAATGCTACCGAATAAGAATGAAATGTTCAAAGCCATTTCGTTCGTGTCTACTTATGTTGCGGCATTTGAAGACGGTGGCGTTGCGGAATCCAAGAAGAAGTCGTCCCCGCATGCTTATACTTTATGCACTTAATATCTCATCTAATTCAAGAAAGCCTAAAAGTTAAGTCTTCCGCTGTATCGAACTCTGAAGCTTTCAAGAATTACGAAGGTATAAGTATGTGGGACATGGTGTCACGAAGAGGCGAAGATCACAAGTGATGGATGCACGAGATCAAGGCAAGAGATTAATGCTCAAAGATTGATATCAAAGATCACATCAGCATGTTCACCAGAAAAGAAAAAGAAAAAGAAAGACAAAGACTACGAGCTCAAGACAAGCATAGTATGCTAGGTTTATTTTATTATTGTAACTTGGGTAACGCCCTTGTTTGGAGTGACCTCCCTTAGGGGGAGATTGTTGGAAATACGTTTTACGTATTAAGAAGGATCGATCACTCCAACGATAGTTCATGTAATAGCTCGTAGTTTAGTTAACTTTATTTGTTTATCAAACAACATCAAGCCTAGCCTACAACATGTGTAGGCCGGCCCAACAATGTAAGCCCAAGCCCATCACAAGGCTTGGGTATATAAACCCTCTCTTTTGATGGAGAGGGTGGTGTGGTTTCATATTTTTCACATAGTAAACATTTCTTTCTCTCTCTAGCTTTGTGTGAAATCCACCATCTCTCTATCTCTTTCTCTCTCTAGAAACATAAGCAAGATTTACAATCCTACAAGCAACCGTACGGTTAGCTAATTCCAATGTCATACGAGTGGGGACTAGCTCGGGTAAAGATAATTGTTTCCATACGGACAATGGCATAAGATTGATTCTGAGATCCGCCAAGGCCATACAATTCTCAACACCCGGAAAATTACAAGGAATAAGAAATCGACCGGGATCTCCTAACTTAACCGGTAATTTTCTCAAAAGAACCGCGGAACAATTCTCATTTAATTGGGTATTGGCAATATCAAGCAACTTTTCCTTATCACTTAAAAGATCCTTAAACATCTTAGCGTACTTAGGCATGTGAGCGAGCGCCTCGGCAAAGGTGATATTAAAATTCAATTGTTTGAACATTTTTAGGAAGTTCGAAACTTGAATATCATCCTTATTCTTCAATTTCTCTTTCCGCAACCTTGAGGGATAAGGTATATTGGGTTGAGATGAAGGCTTTGGAGTGGATTGCTCACTTACATCCTTTGGAGGAGGAGGAGGAATAGAAATGGTAGGTGAAGGAACCGGTTTTGGAACCGAAGGTGTGGTAGAAAATTTGGGTATCGGTGGAACGTAAGGTGTAGACGAATGCATAACGGGAGGTATGTCACAAGTGGAAGAAGAAGGAGGTTGTATCGAAGAAGAAGGAATCTCGGGTCCTTGGTTAGGTACGGAAGGTTCTACGGTGGTCTTACCGCTCCTAGTAGTGATAGCATTAACATTAGCCCTAGGATTGGTCACGGTGTTCGAGGGAAGGGTACCTTGGGGACGAAAGGTTTGAATCATAGTCAAAACTTCTTATCAGTCGATTCTTGCATCTCTCTCATCATTCGTTCATGGTCGGATAATTTTTGTAAAACCAAGTCCATTTGAGGATTATGCATGTTCATTTGATTATAACCTTGATTAGGAAAACCTTGGTTTTGATATTGATTAGAACCTTGATTAAATCCTTGATTTTGAAAACTTTGGTTATTATATCCTTGATTATTTAACCCTTGGTTTTGCCTTTGAAAATTCCCTTGATTTTGATTAAAACCCCGTTGATTAGAATTTCTTGAAAATTACCCCGCTGAGGACCTTGGTTCCTATTTTGGGCGGGTGGGGGTGGTCTTTGTGGTGCTACAAAACCCGGGGGAGCCAAATAGTTATTAGACTTGTAAGACAAATGGTTAACATCAACATTTGGTTTGAATTGAATCCGATCAATTTCATTGTTATTATAAGCATAAACTTCTTGTTGATCATTGTAAACCTTGTCACAATTAAAGTATGAATGTGGTCCACCACAAGTCTCACACGTTTCGCTTTTTTCTTTCACGGCATGCACATGTGTAGTGAGGGCGTCGGTTCTTAGAGCAAGGTTTTTCACAATTGAAGTAAGTTCCTTAATTTGATCATTCACCTCATTATTACTAGTACTAGCACTTGCCATATTAGCCCTAACACTCTTGGTTTGCACTTTTGCCTTGTTCTCAATAATAGCCTAAGCCTCGTTCATGGTTTTAACAAGAATATTGCCCCCCGAGGCACTATTAAGTGAGTCTTGGTCGTTTAGAGTTAAACCATTATAAAACGTGTTGATTTGATGAACTTTAGTAAAACCGTGTTGTGGACATTTTCTCAAAAGATCTTTAAAACGATCCAAAGACTCACTAAACGTTTCCCCATATTGTTGCTCAAAGTTGATTATTTCATTCCTTAAGGACGTGGTCCGTGATGGTGGGAAAAAGTAGTTAATGAACTTGGTCTCTAAGTCGATCCATGTGGTAATTCTTTGGGGTGGTTCCTTATCAAGCCATATCCGGGCTTGTCCCTCGAGGGAAAAAGGAAAAAGTTGGAGGTGAACGGCCTCTTGTGGCACCCCATTGTATTTGACGGTATTAGCTAATTGGATGAAACATTTGATATGAGCGTGTGGGTCATCATTAGTACGGCCTAAAAATGGTGTAGCGGAAACCATTTGAATAAAACCCGATTTAAGTTAGAAATGATTAGCTCCAATATTCGGCACCACAATCGCGTCATCGTTTCCTTCAACGTGAGATTGTAGAATCTCAATCATTGGTCGATTATCCGTTGCCATCGTATTGTTGAAAGCTCGATTCTCGGGATCGGCTTTAATGACGGTCTTTTTGTTTTTCTTCTTCTTCTTTTTAGAAGAATTAGAAGTATTTGGTACACCAATCGGTATGTATGTATGCGCGCGAGTGCGCATACATTTAAAACTTTGGAATGAGGTAGGTGACCTCGGTCGACTTTGAGAGGAAAAGGATTTTCCTTCTCGAGGAGCAATATGAAAAAGCTACAAAAATATATACGTAAATACTACTTGAGTTGGCAAACCAATAATCGGTCGTCCCTCTCAATATACGCACAAGCAAGCGGGGAAACGAGGTGGCACAAAGCACTTAAAAACCTTTTTCCTTAGACGGCCTTTTATAGCGCGTCGCCTTATACCCACCTTATAGTTTGTATATGTCGTGTTCAAACTTCTTACTAGTATTTATCTATTTTGCCCTTTTTTCTCGTTATGGATTCAACTACAATAGTTAGGTGATGAAATCCCAACTAAGGCTTATTTGAAAAGTAGGTAATTTTATTGTGCTACGTAATATATTATAGTAAAATAAAAAATCTTTTTGTATTTTTTAGAAAAATATATATTCAAAAGAAAAATCGAAAGAAATCGAAATAAAAATTAACACAAATACGTAATATTTTTGGTGTAATACTTTTAGGAAAAAGTATTACTTTTGTATTTTTTTAATTTTTTTTGTTGCAATTCTTAGGAAAGAAATTGCTTTTGTGATTTTTTAATTTTTTTTGTATTTTTAAGTTTTTGATTTTTTTTTGTATTTTTGATTTTTTTGTTGCAAGAAACGTAACGTTCAAAGGATGAACGGATCCCAAAATCCAAACGTCTTCACGAAACAAAATCGTCAATCGTACGAGCGAAGCGGCAGCGGTGCCAATTTGAAACTAGGATTTTTAGTCCAATTAATTAAGTTCATTTTTCCTCGATTCGACTCGAATTTGATTTCCGGTTTAACGTATAGACTTAACTTTGTTTTTGGTAAAATCTCTTTTTGATGGTATTTTAAAGTAACTTAAATCAACTAATTAAAAGAAAACTATTTTAATTGACTATTTTAACTATTAATTTGAAAATAAAATTTAACTAATTAATAAAACTTAAAAACTTTTAATTAAAATCTATTTTTAAACAAAACTTAATAAATTGAAATCTAATTTTAAAACTAAATTTGAAAAACTTAAAATAAAAGTAGATTAAATCAAAGTAAATTTAAACTAATGAAAACTTTTAAAGAAAGTAAATAAAATATTTTTTTTGTCTTTTTGTATTTTTATAAAAACTGAATAAAAATGAAATTTAAATAAATTGACTAATTAAACTTTAATTTAAACTAAATAAAACTTTTATATCAAATTTAATTGCCTAATTAATTAAAACTGCCAAATTTAAACAAACTATATTAATGAACTAATCTATAATTAAACATGAAAAGAGGTTCAGACCAATGGTAAGGCGTATGGCTTGTGAACGGGAGGTCCTGGGTTCGAATCCCACAAGAACCAAAATTTGTTAATATTTTTTATACTTTTTTTTGGAACTTTCTTTGTTTGGGCAGATAATCAAAACTGAACAATTGGTTCAGTTTTTCAGTAGTAAAATAAAATAAGATTACACACCAAATGATAAGCTGAATCAGTAAAAACCAAATAAGCTATAATCGAAAACAAAAGCCAAACAAACAGTTAAAACCTATAAGTTGAAACTAAATAAGCTAATCTAACAACCTAATAAAGCTTGCATCAAAACAGACAAATACCAACTTAAATAAGCAGATCCAAACAACCTTAAACCAAACAGAAAATCCAAAATCAAAATAAGCAGCACTAAAAGATTCAAATATAGCAGACAAGACAAATCTCAACAAGCAGATACCAAAACTATCGATTCAACTTAATCTGACATGAACTAAACAGAAGGACTACATGAATAATAACATTTTAAAATAAGCAGATTTTAAGAACCGAAACTTATCAGATTTAAACCAAATTAAAACATTAACACCATAGGCAAAATAAACATAAGCCCAAACCGATTCAATTAAGCTGATAAAAATAAACTAGACCAAAATTAAAATAACAGCAATTTAACAGATTAAGCAGTTAATAAATATCAAATAAACAATCACTTAATTAAACTAAAACAAGAAAAAAAAATGAAAAGAGGGAAGAAACCTTGTGACGATTTCCTTTGGGAAGTAGGTTGGCGCTGAGCCACCTCAATGAACCGAAACAAACAACACCTTTGAATCGAACCAAAACAGTACCCTCGTCTCGAACCAGATGAATCAACAAAGCCGAACAATACCACTTTAACGATTTCCCAGTGGGGGAAATCAATTTTTACTTTCCTTTATATATATATATATATATATTTTTATATATTTTTTAATATTAATAATAAGAACCAACAATAACAGTAATAAAATGGATTAAAGAAAATAATTCGAAGCTTTAACAGTAAGATAAATTGAGACGAGATGAAAATTAAAATAGACTTTTCATTAATTAAATAAGAAATTACATTACTGGAATTGAAAAATTACAAGATTAAACCTATTAATCTAATTTACTGAAAATAAAAAAAAATAAAGAAAAGGCACACTTGATTACATGATAGATGGGGGTTTTTATAGGGGAACCCCGAACCTTCTAGGTCATCCTTGGTGCCCAAGCAAATGGATCCTGGCCCTTGATTTCTTCATTCTTCTCTCTTTCTCTTTTTCTTCTCTTGATCAATGGATGAAAATGAACCGTGAGTCTGGATTGTCAGCATGGCTTGATATGATTGGAGGGTTGGTATTGGTGAGGTGTTACCACCAATCAATATTGAGTATCTAGCCACGTAGGATCAAGGATGAGGACCACAGTGAGTGGATGATGCGATTTTCTTGAGGATTTAATTCTTATGGGTGTGAATTACCCAATAAGGGTAAAAGCCCCATTTTTTATGTGTAATTTTTGGTATAGTAAAATTAGGGTTTGAGGGAAAGGTGGAGAGTATTTGGGGGAGAAGGAGGTGAGCATTAAAAGGTGAGAGATTTACTTCGTGTGTAACGAAAATAATGAGGGGTGAGGGTAATATAAACGGTTTATTAAATTGGGGTTGGTTGGGGAAAGTAAAAGGTGGACACGTGGGGTAAATATTTAGGTGTGTTGACTGGGGAGGAAGTTGAGGGTTGACTGCCAAAACAAGAAACAATTCATCCGTCTATTGTTTTTGTTGAGATATGGGTTTAAGGCCCAAGTTCTTTCCATTTCGTTCCTTTGTTTTCAAGCAAATGGGCTTTGGATATTTCCAGCCGTCCCAAATAATTTCCAAATATTGGGCTTTCACTTTGGGCTTAATTTTCAAATTGTATCCGTATTAATCCAATAAATGGGCTTTTAAGCCCATTAACCGGATGTGGGACCCACTAAACCCAATCAAACTTCAAAAAGATTTAATCCACTAACACGAGATCGATTTAGGCTTTCATGATCTTTTTCTTTAAACTCGTGTCGGTTTAGCTGGTTTTCGTGATCTTGGCACACTTTTGGTCTTTGACTTCGTCTTTGTCTCTTTCTTGGACCTTTCTTCGACATTTGACCGTGAAATCCCGTGTTTTCTCTTCTTTTGATCATTTGTACCTATTTAACACACAAAACACAAAACCACGCGTAATTCCGACATTTACGACATTAAACACATGATTAGGTCTTGTTTTTCCTTGATTTTAATGGCAAAAGGTTAAGTGTTTACACACTTATTATTATGTTATTTTGTGTTTATGGTAAATCATAGGAATGACGCACTATATGATTTTCTCGAAAATGAATGGACGCACTCATACCTTCCCTAAAACTTATTTTGATATGTTAATGTTTACATACTCATACAGTCATACACATCATGTGATAAATAAAAGCTAGACCATAATTCAAACATTATTTATCTAATCCAGGTGATTTATAGTCAAGTACCTTGCTACCACGAGGGGCACCTGGTGACCAATCTAGTTCTGCGGATTCCATCAATGTGGGATCAAATGCGGAGGAGATATTTCTTTTCTTGTCAGTACGACGATTTATGGAACCAATTTTAATCTGCTTTCCCTTAGCACGTACAGGTGGTTTAAGTGGCACCATAACCGGCGGAACTCTTGTTGAATCAATCGCCTTCCCCTTGAAAATATTAGCAAGTGTATGCAGTGAGTTCAAAAGGTGTTACTTTTATCTACAACATGAGTTTATATTCTATTTCTTGACATATAGAATATAGTACCTTTTGGCTCTTGATTTTGACCCGTTCAGCCACTGCCATAAACAGACCATTGCCAACATGATCTGAGTTTAAAGGTTCTTGTGCTTCATTGGTGCAATCAACTTCAGAAATCTTCTGCTTTTTTCTGGAACTATTGCTGGTTGATCCAACTACACCACTCTTCTTTCTTGCACCAACAGGAACCCGTGGTGACCTTATGTCTGCTTCAAAATTTGGCGATTCATTTGCATCACCGTGGCTAACCATTGAAGGCATAGTCGATTTGTTTTGGCCCTTTTACCCATGTAGTCAGAACAAGCAAGTTTTATCATATTCTTTTAAGACACTCGGTGAAAATTGATGTAGGACCATGATAAAACTGACCAACGTGTGACCACCAGAAAGTGCCACTATATTTTTATTAGATAGGCCCATCTGATAGAAGACATCACGAAGATGTGATGGACCTGCAGAAAAGTAGAAGAAACCGTTGATGCACTACCATGAACTCGTATGTAGGATTGAACATTCTTTTCTAAGTATGTGCTTTTTAAGTTATCAAACTGATGCTCTTTTATACAAACGTTGACGCCTACTACTTTTTGACTGTTTAAAATCAACAAGAAAGAGATACAGTACATTTTTTATATCAACCTTTGCTGATCAACCAGCTGTGTCCAAACTCTCCACCTGATCAGGTGGGACCCCTTCTTTATCCTGGGTCTTGGCCTTGACATTATCAACGTGTCCGAACTCTCCACCTGATGCATCACACCATCAGAGTTATTGATATCCCAGTGATATAGAAGATACAGGCTATAGCTACGTATGATTCCAAACCTTGAGATATCGGTGAAGTTGCCCAATTCTCTAATAAAAGCTTAAAGGCTGAATTTAGAAATGGCATGCACTTGAGCAAATAGGTTCCCTTTATATAAGAAACAGATGCCGTTAAATAATAAACAAATGCCATAAACTATTTTCAAACATATGCTACTTTTCCCTTAACAAGTTTATATAATCACCATTCACACACATTAACTACGAAGTATGGGAATAAAAAACAGAAATATGCACTTACTATTTGTTGCATCAGGTGATTCTTGTCCCCGCAAACCTACAAGAAAAAGATATCCTTGTCTAACATTGAATAAGCCATTAGTGACGAGTTACCATTATTACACAAAGAACATAGTCAATTTCACACAAAACGAATAAAATGCACAAAATATCAATGGTAGTGAGATTCCATCTGATTCAAGAACCAAAAAGGTAAGATTTTTATGTATAACAAAACTCGCCAATGCATATGATCTCGGGATAGAAATTACTTGAATTTTCGGGCTTGCTTGACAGACCAATCGATCTTGGTGGTGGGACCACTAGGGGAAGGACCAGAGACACCAATCTTTGAGTTGTGGTCGTGAAGGACGGTAGTGGTCATTAGGAATTCACGTGTGAACCGTGAAGACACGAAAACATAGTAATCTCTCATGGCCTGGTTGGCAGTAACCAAGACTGAAAGCGACTGTCCTACATGGACATCCAGTGAGTTGCATGTGTTCTGGATTGTGTGTGATCCTTGTACTTCTACAAGTTTCATGACGTGTACCTGAATCCTAAATTTGATAAAAGTGTTCAATCCTACGTTTGGTATTCTGAATTCGTATGTTTTCCCTGTTAAGAAAACATACATTCGTCAATGTACAATGTTCAGACTTCAGACACCAGATATATGGTACAAGTATATATTGACGATGTAGAAAAAGATAAACCATGAATCGGGTTGAACATCAAAAGTGTAACCATTGCATCCACGCCCATTAATGAGAAGTCCGCCAGGATGAGAAATGTCTTTACCCATGTCCAATATGTGTCTTAGTCTCTAGAAAAACATATAAAACCGAAGGTTTATTAGTATCATAACAATTATATGAAACTTAGTCTCTAGAAAAACATACAAAACTTAAGGTTTATTAGTATCATAACAATTATATAAAACCCTAAACGAGATCAAAGCACATATAGCGGAAGCGATTTAACAAGATCATAATTAATAACACAATTTTAATTATTCAAATTAGGGTTACATACCTTTACGCTAAAGCAATTCCACAAGACGAAGAAAGAATCACCAATTCGGGTTTATACCATATATACCAAGATATAGTCTAAAGTAATACTATATTACGTTCTTGTACACACGTAATACAACGAGCTAACCGTGATTCTAGCACGTGAAAACCAAGCTACAACGCTTGTAAATAATCTACCCAACAACCCTAGAAAGGGGCTAGGACTAGATTACGTATACAATCGATCAACCAAGAAAACCAACCGAAACCCTTTCCGTGGTGGGGCTTGCGATCGACCAAAAGAGAGAAGGAGGGGAAAGATTATTGTTGTTGTGAATTATGAGGAGTTAGGAGGTGTATTTATAGGCCTAAACCCTTATAGCCCAAGATAAATAAAAGGCAACAATTGCCCCCCCCCCTTGGAGCCCATAACCGACCGACCAAACACCCCTTAGGGGTGTTCCGGAATTTCCCAAACTTCTTTCCTTTTGTTGACATACTATATATATTTATTTAACGCTCGTTATAACTTAACTATTAATTAATTAACGATCGTTAAGATTATATAGTTACTTTCTCGGTGAAATTAATAAATACATAAATATATTTATTAAATAAATTAATAAATACAATAAATATATTTATTAATTAAACTAACTCTTTACGTATTGTGTGCAATCCCATAATCTCGAGTTCGATCCTATCACATGACTATTAAATATAAGTCCATAAACTTTCAGCTCCCACTTGGACATATTTCAAATATCGTGATTACATTGACTAGCGTCTAGTTACACATAGCAATGTCTCTAGTACAACTCGAGTAAGGTCTCCAAAACAAAACCTTTTAACGATTCTGCATCGTTATTATTATCCTTTTATTTCTAATACAACGTTAATAAGGATATGGATCTCAGTCATTCCTTTCATTAACCATTCTGTTTCTCGTTCACAGATTCAGCAAGATTACCAAACAAATTTGAGTGTGGCCACACAAACATCTTACTAATCCCACGAAGGGCCCAGCTGTATTAAACTCCAAAACGAAATTGGAGGAAATAAATTCCATTTGATTTCCCGAGCTTCAACTTGTTCTTGGACGTAGTGATGTCTACGCATAAAGTGTCTGGCACCTTTCATGACTCCAGGGTCATTGGCAAATATTATTGCGGCAGAATTATCACAATACATATATATAGGTTCTTTAATTGAAGGCATCACTCCAAGATCTTCAATAAAATTCCTAATCCAAACAGATTCCATTGCAGCTTCTGAAGCAGCCATGTACTCAGATTGAGTAGCATGCATTGCAAGCGTTGTCTGTTTCTTGCTCTTCCAGTCAACTGCTCCTCTATTGATAACAAAAACGTAACCCGTCTAAGACTTCGTATCGTCTTTATCACATTGCCAGGACGCATCATAAAAACTTGTAACATTCAGTTCTGTGTCTGGTTTCCCTCCATATACCAAAAACATATATTTCATACTCCTCAAATACTTTAGAATATGTTTAACAACAGTCTAGTGGAGCTTCCCTGGATTTTGTTGGTATCTACTGACCAAGTTCTGATCAAACGCCACATCAGGCCTTGTGCATCTAACAACATACATTATAGATCCTAAAGCCGAAGCATAAGGCACCTTCTACATGTATGCCTCCTCTTCAGGAGTTGATGCATCCATATCATGACTCAGATTATGCTTAACTTCCATAGGTTGAAAACCTTTCTTGGAATTATGCATATTATACTTCTTCAAAATCATATCTATATAAGCATCTTGACATAGACCAATTAACCGTCTTTTCCTATCCCGATCGATCTTAATTCCCAGAAAGTATGCATTTTCTCCTAAATCCTTCATAAAAAAACATTTACCAAGATAATCCTTAACAGCTCTAAGTCTTTTAATGTTACTTCCCATGATTAATATGTCATCAACATATAGGACTAGGAATACTACATCACTCCCACTAGCTTTGCGATATACACATGGCTCATCATGATTTTGAACAAATCCAAATTTTTTTATTTCTTCATCAAATCTTTTATTCCATTGACGTGATGCTTGTTTCAGTCCATAAATAGACCTTTGAAGTTTGCACACATGTCCTGGATTTTCAGGATCAACATACCCTTCTGGTTGCTGCATATAGATGTCTTCATCTAAGCGACCGTTCAAGAAGGCAGTTTTAACATCCATTTGCTATATCTCATAGTCATAGTATGCTGCTATAGCTATGAGAATCCTAATAGCTCTTAAGTCTGCGACAGGAGAAAATGTCTCCTCGTAGTCTATGCCAAAAGTTTGAGTAAAACCTTTAACTACTAAACGAGCTTTATAGGGTTGTACTTTTCCGTCCATGTCGGGTTTCTTCTTGTATAACCATTTATGTCTCACTACTTTAGCATTCGGTGGTGGTTCTACAAGAATCCAAACATCATTTACTTTCATGGATATAACACCCCCAAATCATATGCGCAGTGGAACCACAACATTTGGGTGTTAGGCAGTTATCATCACACATAAGCTATTTCGAACGACTCAAAGAGACTTAGAAATTTAAACATAAATTACAGATTGTTTAAAACAACAAATTCTACTGTTTTCCAATCCCCAAAGATAATACAAAACAGAGTCGCGTTTGGTCCCCATTGAATCTCAACCCAAAAGTACATTTTCGTTCACATGACATAATATAAAATATTTAAGTGCTAAAAGGGAGGAAAAACAAAGTAGACCGCCAAGCCACAACAACTTCCATCCTCGCATGCTCCGCTGCTATCATTCTTGGTTACCTAAAACACATGCTTAAAACCGTCAACACAAAGGTTGAGCGAATCTATAGGTTTATCAAATCATAGGTTGAACATAAGTATTAAAACCAATCATGACCATTCAATAGCATTGTCGTACTCACAATCTATTATTCAAGGATATTATCTTTAACAATAGCTAATAATTGGGTTTAAGCTCGTGACACTAATCCGTTAACTCAATCACCCGCGTACATTTACCGGCATGATTAAGATGAAACCAGTGCCCCTTCTAAAGGCATTAGTTGCAATTATACCTTATTTCTTATCACAAGTTATCCGTCCGCAGAGGGTACTCAACGTACTAGCTCTCGTCTCGGATAGGGTCGTCAACCCCATAGTACTATCAATTGTATAAGCGGCTATCTCCAACCCACACAAGGGCAAGACAATAGTTAATAGTTCACGAATTTAGGGACTTTTGCAACTAGGTACTCAACACAATTCAAGGCAACATTCGGGTCCAACAATCATTCATGACTTATGTTCATTTTCATTTAAATAGCATGTATCCCCCTCGCGGGTAAAAACATTTGAAATAAGTAAAGAGCGAGGCTATAGACTCACCTTACGTAGTAGTAGGGGTTCTAGCGAAGACGTAACGAAAATATCACCGACGATGTGGATGCCCCCGGGAAATCAAATACAACACCTAACGAATAAACACTTAATTAATAAACTCCTTCAAGTACTTTCAAGTATTGTATGTATATAACTAAAGTCACTCAAAGTTTGTATAAACTTACGCCAAAATTCCATATAAGTGATTATTACTAGACTCGTACCATCTATCTATGTTATTAGAAATATTTCAAATTTTATAACTTTGCCGGTACTTACCAAAAGTACGGGCTGTTTTCTATGACATAAGCATTTCTATAAATTACAAGAAAATTTGTAAAAATCCCTTATGACCTGTAGAAAACCCATTTTAAATCCCATAAAAAGTTTCTACTTTTTTTGACCCATTACTCATTACATCACTAGACGTAACCTTTTCAGACTGATTTTGCACTTCTACAACGTAAGACTTGTTTGACTCATTTAAAAGACACCATTGGCTAATTTGACCATTAAGTCTAAAAATAGACTCTAAAATACAGGTTTGAAACCAATGAACAACTTTCAATCATTTATAAAACTCCATCTATGGTCCCCAGGATTTGACCCAAAACCAAACATAATTTCGGATTATGTTGATTCTCATCTCCCGGTACACGAACTTTCAAAATAGCATAACTTTTTACTCGTTTGGACTTAGAAGCTCTTCTTTATACTGAAAGAAATCTTGAGACGAACCCTACAACTACATCCTAATGTTAGGACCTTTACAAAAGTATAAAACCACGAAAACACCCTCTAGACCTGCTGTCCTAAAAACACCCCTTTCAAAACCTTAACAATCATCATTCTAACACTTCTCATCACTTTCTAAACCTATACCAACATCATTCAATCAATCTAACACAACCTAACTACCCTTAATCACTTGTATGAACATCTACTTCAAAAACCCATTTGATGAAAACAACATGCAATTAAATTAACCCATTTAAAAACATCATAAACATGACTACAAACATAACCCACAACACATAAACATCAAAATCATCAAGTCACCACCAAACCCATTTTGGCCGTGGGTTTGGTGTAGCCAAAAAACCCAAGAAAATAGCCACCTCAACTCGTTTTATTGATGATTTAATATTGTAAACATATGAATTAAGCTTGTGTACCATTTAATTAGATCAAAACCCATTTTTGAAAAATCATAAATTTTTGGAAAGATTTCTTGATTGCATGTGTGTTTTTGTTGGTGGGATTCACTTACAAGATGAAATTGGAGATGGGTCTTTGCTTATTTTCTTCAAAATCAAGTTTTTAAAATGGTGGTGGTGGTTTATGGTGGTGGTATGGCCGATGGCCTAAGAGAGAAAAAGGAGGAAGAGAAGAATTTTTTTTGGGGTGTTTGGTTGTGTGTTTTTACTTCCTCCCCTTTTTGTAAAGTTTGAGGGACCCCTTTTGCCATTTTGTTATTCTTTTGGCCTCATGTTTAAACGACACAATTAGTAGTGGAAAACGTCTTACTAGTTGATTTTGAAAAATTGCGGGAGCCGGGATTTGTAAAAATTACTTTCCAAAGTTTAAAACGCACACAAAACGAATATACATATGGTTCCGACTCGTCTTAACACGTAATAAAAATAAAATCTCGAAAAACTCAAATATCGATCAATCGATAATAAAAGGTAAATTTTGGGCATCCGTCGGTATCGTAGTCGTCATCGGTTCTTCTTAAATCGTCAAATGTTAAAATTACGACCGTAAACGTTGGTTTCAACTTAAACCGTCAAATATATAGCAAACGAAATTTCTTAAAAATTTCAAAAATATTCATAAAATAGGATTAAATAAACGACGTTGGGCTCAGGATATCACATCCTCAAGAGAGTCGCAACTTAAGAGAGAGGCTCATACTGAACAGCTCTTGAGACAATAACTTAGCATCATACGACACTTTCACTGGTATCACATCCTCCCCTCCTTAAGGGAGCGACGTCCCGGCGCTCTTCGGTTCTTATACTCGCATTTCGTATTACTAGAAAGATGAGGGTACTTTTTCCTAAAGGGGTCTTCACGTTCCGATGTGGACTTCGGTTCACGTTTCGGGTTCCATCACACCTTCATCATGAGTATTATACCTTGCTTCAATCTCTTAACATCTCGATCCTTGATCTCCACTTCAATTTCCCAAATTCTTCATACGGTTATCGACACGTCTCTTCTCACAGCTTCTCGCGGTTAGCAAGTGATTCCTAATCTACACCATCTATTCCGTAGTCTTTTTAATCATTACAAGTCCATTCAACTGACTTTTTCCTACTTCATTCCACCCAACTGGCGATCTACATTTTCACCACATAATCCTTCAAATGCTACAGCTTCAATGCTAACTTGGTAAATGTCGTTGCACAAAGGTACTACTAACGACAAGTGTCGATCTCAAAAACTATCAAAATCAATCACACATGCTCGGAGCATGTCTTCCAACATTCGAATCGTCCTTTCACTTGGTTCATCGTCTCATAAAAATAATAATTACTCACAAGGAAATCGCACTGGTCGCACATAACCCTTTCGAAAACGCTCAGAATATTCGATACGAAGTAATTTATGCTAGTCGTAAGAAATAACCTTATTGCAATATCACGTACATACAAACCTATTTCGTCAAAAACGAAATCATCGATACGGTAATCATTCGACGTATACATAACTCTCTCGAAGACATCACAATCCAATAAAACACCAAACCCATTATGAAACACATACAATCACATTACGACATGTTTGCAACATAGCCAAACCATACCAAATCAATCAGTTCAATCAAGTTAACTCATGCTTGCTAATCAGCCAAGCCATGATAAAATAAGAAATGTTGACATATTTCTCGGATGAGTCTAGTCAAAAGAAAATTGCAAGTTTAAGAAGGTTCACGGCTTGCCAGCTATGGATGCATATCCAAAAGAAATAAAATACAAACATATGCCATCGCAGGGTGCTCACACACGGATCCATACCCAAATATATATATATATATATATATATATATATATATATATATATATATATATATATATATATATATATATCTTTACATTATATATAAGAGGAGGAATATGCCACATATGCAGTCCATAAATCCACGTCAGCACCCTTTTTTTTTTAATTTTCGTAATTTGTTAAAAAAATTCAATCTATGCAAGGGTCGAACTCGAGTCTACATTATATCGGATAGATGTGCCATTGAACCAGTGAAGCAAACAAGTTATGATCTTGAATTCAAATATAAAACTGATATAGTAATATAAAAGATTACCCGTTTCTTCCGAAGATATCTCTAAAACATTCCATTAACAGAAAATCTCTCAATTTTAAAATCTCTTCAAAAATTAATATTGTATCTTCGATCCCTAATTCAAACAAAACCTACTCCCCTTCTCTCTCGGCACATCGAGTGTTATCCATTCGACCAAATTGATCAAATCCACAAATCTAATGATCACCCGACTTCATGAATGATGATAACGTTACATATAATTGTTGTGTTAGGTAATATGTTAATAATTGTTTTTTTTTATAAATAACGATTTATATTAGTATGTTTGTTTGGATGATTAACAAAAGTGTTTGCCTAATTTTGTATTGATGATAAAGCTATATTACGGATTAATTCTTAAGGTATTTTACATTGAACTAAAGTGTTTGCCTAATGTTTCTCACAGACTTGATATTGCTGACAGCTTGCGAGCTGCTGACATTAATTCACCAACCTACCTGGTAATTATGTTATACCAGTTCAACTTCTTAGTCAATACATGTTGTGTTTTTTCTTTTTATTTTACTAAAGTATTTTATATTTTTTATGTGATCATCTATCGTGTGATTGTCATTACAGTAATATAGTTTGGATTGCATAAGGGAAACTCCAAAGTTCAATTTCTAGACTCTTATGTCTCTTGGTTCTTGAAGATCATAGTAAGGATGCATACTTAAAACTTTCGCTATATGATATAGCATTACTTTCAGCGATTGGATTCAAAAGGGTGGCGTCTTTACAGCCATTTATGGTTATGATATTGAGAATAGGGCATATAGGATTGGCATTCTTTTCACCAAGTATTGTCACAAGATAAGGGAAATCTGCATCCTTCCTCTAAGCCACAAGTTGCACCACGTGGGCTACGCAAAATAGTCTCTCCATGTGAAAGGAGAGTCGAGGTCGATGAGGTAATACGCTTCTCCTTGTGACTGTGGTTGCCCAGAAGATAAAGCAACTGTATGAAAAGATTAATTATGATGAGTAAGACTTGGTCAAAATATATGGACAAATATGTAGTTTTTTTAAAGCATTAGTAGGTATTTTCATTACGTATGTACGAGTATAATTCGAGTGAGCATTACAAGTGTTTAAAGCATTAGTAGGTATTTTCATTATCTATTTTTTTCTATTTATTGTAATTGAATTTTTTTCAGCAACTCCTATTCATGATGGCATGAGGACGCCTATGCGTGAATGGAGAAGGTGGTAGTGAGGAGGAAAGGAGTGCTACACGCAAAGGGTCGAATGTTTGTTAACAAACCTGCTAGAAGTATGCCATCTACTCTTTATCTTTTTATTATAATCTGTAACAATGTTTGATTTCTAAAGATTAACTTGTAGATAATCGCTTAACTGTTGCGAAGACTAATTAGATGCGAGTTGCATCAGCCACATTTTCATACTTCCAAAATCATAAAAGTTTGATAAAAGATCAGGTGTCCTGTTATTTTCTACACACTGGTCTCATAGTCTCATCTGCTTATAAGTGTAAGAGACCTTTACCGGTATAGTTTGTGTTAGTACTACTATCAAAATGGGCGTTTCTTCGTGATGATTATATCTGAAGTCACCTTACTTATAGATGTCTATAGATGTGATTTCATATATAGCTATTCTGTAAATGGACGTATCCCATGTATGTGTTTGTTGGCTTTTTTCATATAATATGTAAGATAAAATTGCTGGGATAGAATCCATGATTAATATTGAATATATTCTTGCCTTCTCTTGATAGGAATTGATTCGACAAGGTAGGCCAAAGTATGCATATACTGTATAGGGAACATTACAGAACCTGCACCAGGTGTCACCACATCTGATATGCTACAGCCACGTTTCTATAACTTAGCTCCAAGGGTTGTTTTTCTGACTTATGCCGAATAGTCTTAGGCAAATTAAATGCACATAGGTTATCTACGTAAAAATAACATGAGAAAATGCAAAGCGTGTGAGTGTGGTTTCAAATATAAATATAAACTAACCACATCAAGTATAATCTGTTATATGTAGTGAGGGTTGTTAATATTCGATGTTTAATTGATAAGGTTGCTTGGGCAGAAGACGACGCCAAGCAACCCTTTTGTTTCTGAAGGTATGAAACCTTCTAAACTTCACTACATTCATTGATTTTTATTCTTGCCCAAATCAAATCACTTTTATTTCCAACCAAAGATCATTCAGAAAATAGTGCCCAATGAGCGCAGAAACGTTAGTATGATGTATATACAATCCTGGCTACTGTGGGGATCTGCAACTTGCCTTTAATTACTTCAGTTCATAATGTTAATTAGAGGAGCATGTCTTTAAATTTAAAGTGTGTGATTTCCATCAGTCTTACACACATAATCCAAGTCCCAAACAGTTAAAGGTGTCTAAAACTTGCTTCTTTTCTCTTTTCTTAGCGGTTGTTTTAATGTAAATTTGGAGCAGGAAAACTATGCATAATAGATCTGAATATGGGTCATACCGTTACGGAGGGTTTAACATTGGGAACTACTTCAACGAATATGACAGCAGAATGCCAGATCTTTTCAAACCCTTACCTGTTTACGCAACGAATAAACATTAGATTGCCTGGATTTGACTTTCTAAACTTGCTATTCCGAGGGAAAACATCAATGGCTTCACTTTCTAAACTTTTTATTCAGAGGCTTAACAACTCACTGATTTCATTTACATAATCAATGTCTTGACTTCCGTTCTCTCTGATTGTTTGGCTCTAGATTCACCGATTTTCATACATTGGGTCTCTCTGTAATGCAGGTAAGAGCACTTCATTTATATGCATTAAAATTTCTCTTTTGATATTTTTTCAATGGAATTATTATTACACAATTCAGGCATTGGTCTAATATGTTTTTTGTAAATTTCAAATGGCAGTGGGCATGTCTGATCGGGGTTCCCTGTTAAATACGCGTGCAATTATGATGGTATGTGTATCTTTTTATAACCTAATAGTCACAAGAGTACATTATTTGTGCACCGATAAACATGATTTCCCTGGAGTTTTATCGAGTCATCGCTATCTTTCTTTGGACAGGCTTTGAACTGGTGGGGTTACTATCCCACTCATTCTTATAGGAGCATGGAGTTTTGACATACTCAATCGTATTAATGACTTCATTGAACCAGGTATTAAATTTTTTGGCTCTTTGTCTTGATGTTGGAATTTCAGCACTGATGACAAGTCTCATTAAAATCTTCAGCCCGTCCCATTATAAGTCTTATACCACAGACTTGTGAGACACATATCCATGTATAAACTTTTTTCTCTTATCTGTAAAAGTAAAACATGTGGGCCTCACATAACTTGCTAACAACAACCATTTGTTGACCCTCTATTTAACATAAAACTCTTTAAAAGTCTAGATCATATATAGGCAAATTCTGAGTTAACTCGGTGTGAAGCCCAAACAAGTTACTCAGACATGGCTGCAATTAAAGTATAAAAAATTGTATTTTAATCTTTTCAAATTTTTTTGTGCAGATTTCTCATGTACTACTTTCGGTAATTAACCTCATCAGCAAATTTATGGATAGTGGTAACCAGTTTTCATTCAGATAGCGAAAAAGGAAAGAAACACTTAAGCTCTCTTGCACTTGAAACAAGTGAGGGCCCACTTCCCTCTGCACCATGGGAGGATGGTGTATGTAAAGTATGTGGGATGGATAAAACGATGATAATGTATTATTGTGTGATAAATGTGAATCTCATACATATTGCTTAGACCCTCCCTCCACTCCCAAGGATTCCTGATGGAAATTGGTATCGCCCTTCCTGCTTGTCATGCCAACCTATCTTACCTATCTTACAAGATTAGCGCTACGAGACCCGAGCTTTATCTTGCAACTCTGGTAATCACTTTCTATCCATTACATATTTCTCTACATATAAACACGTGCTTGGATTTGCGTTATGGAACATGATTTTCTGCAACGAGATTGAGGGAACAATGAGAAAGTGTATTTTTTTGAATATCTTCTCTCGGCAATATCATCGATTAGGTTAACAAATAATTATAATTTTCACAGTTGGTTATCTGAACCAGACAATCTTAAAGAACAAAAGCACAATTATCTACATCTAGTTTAACTGGAGCCGATTTTTTGAATTTGGTAGTATGATATCAGATACTCACTTCCGAAATGCGAATCCAAACAGCCCTCATACACCAGTCACACGTGATAGTATCTACAAAGAGTCAAAAGACTTATATTTGCTGCAACAATTTATATGATGCGGTAAGAGATTAAGACTTCTTTAGGCTAATAGTATAAAAATTTTAACGCAAACAAACTTGCAAAGTTTGTGAAGAAGGGACAAAGGAAGCAAAAGTGGCTATACTACTACCAGATTAGATGCTCAAAAAATCCGTAAACCGTCCTTTGATGAAAGTATGTTATTTTATATTTAGTTTTTATCCACGCTTTCAGTTCTATTTTATTGTATAGAAACGATAACAGTTCCACCAGGTAATTATCTTAATGAGTTCCATTCTAATAGGAAATCAAAATCGGATCTGTTACGGAGGAGAAGTAGTGGAATGATATCGGATAAGGTAATATTTTGGAAAGACTTGGATATTTCTTCGACATGGATGTGACTAATTTTATTAATTAAAATTATTTATTTAATCCTTCTTTTATCGTCTTCAGGCAAAACCCTGTAGACACTTCTTTTCCTTTCATACAGATTGGTAAATGATCGATATAGATGGTCGAAATAGCCAAGTGGTAAGTTTCCAGAATATGAATGTATGCAGACAGCTACCTGCGTTTATACATCTTTTTAAGCTAATTTTTATTTTTATTTTCTGTTTTGATTGAATCTAAGTATGTTTTGATTGAATCAATAGCCAAACATTCCTTTACGTTTGACAATTGCTGATACTTTGTTGTTGCTTTAGGTATACAGAGATTGCGGAAGAAGCTGTGAAGGGTAATTGGGTATGCCTACGATGTAGAGATATTGCATAAAACACAACACAAGTCAAATGGTTGGTCTCAAGTTTTAATTATGTCTGAAATCTTCAGTTATTGGCCTATTGAATGCGTTGACTATACCACATTACTTTGAACCATGAAACATCAGGGAATGCATCTTTTATTTTGTTTGTGTATAGCTAAAAGAACTGCAACACCAGCTTGTATGTAAAAATAGTCTTCTTACAGTCCTAATTGTTTGGAAATCGAAGGGTTGAGCCATGGGTCAAATGTAGGGATTTTGTACACATTTCAATTAGGTTGACTGAAATACTATTATCTGTAGTTTTAACCAATTTTGTGCCTAAATAGAGGCTTATTATTCCAAAAGTATATCATTTCAATAATGCTTTAGTTTATAGCAAAAAATGATATATCGCCTCAAGAGGGTTTGTGGATTAAATATACACCAAGTGAAGTGCGATCCCTGCTGATAACAGTAATGGAATAGAGAGGTGGTAGTATTGTAAGCTAGACACATGACTCACTTCTTTAAATCCTTTGCTGAGGAGGAAACTTGAGGTTTTTTCACAATGAATTCCACCTGTGCAATACATTGCAACACGAGGCAGAGAATTCAGTCCCTCATTTTGTTTTTCTATCTTTTCAGATGAGTCTATACACTCACACCTCGGCATCTGCTGGAGAGTTGAAATTCGTCATCCACCCATGATGGGACTTCCCTAAAATTGCAGATAAGGCAGGTAAAAGTGGCATTACACTAGAAGCTTTGTAAACAACCAAGACTGATCAGAACCCCCTAAAGTTGCAGGTAAGGCAGGTAAATTGCAGGTAAGGCAGGTAAATTGCAGATAACAATTGTTGCTTCATATTTGGCATTTACAGCGGGAACAAGAGTGGTTGCAACATGTGCCCTTTGCATCTTTGCCAGTAGAGCCAAATAGTTACTCATTCCTTTCTGAAAATGCAAATAAGCTGAGCTTCTATGTATTCTGTAAAAAGGCTCTGGAAGCAAAACTTAAATACATTTTTACGATGCTGATCATTAACAAGTTAGTGATTTATTAGAGCTCAGGTAAATATGCATTTCTACTTGGTTAATTCCGCATAGTTAGGATTTTGATTACACAATCTTGCATTTCCACTTGATTACAACTCCTTACTTCTAACAAATTGTTGATTAGAACTATTAATTGATTTAATGAAGTATATGGCAGAGTAGTAGCTGGTGAAACTAAAGTCTGGAGTCTGGATGCACGAGAAGCTGAGACGGCCAGGTCACACTCACATCCTTAGCACGAGGCGCCACAGATCATTAATGTGTTCGTTTCGGGTATGCATTTTTTTCTCTAGCGGGTGAAACTATAACGAGATATAACCTGTCAAATAAAAAGTTCATGAGTCAAAAGTCATCCTATATGTATAAAGCCAACTTAAAAAGCGTATATAGCTTTTATGTTTTATTAATTGAGTTTGTCATAGTGAAAAATCAATAATCTCATAACGCGCTGAGTTATAAACTTCTAAATCTGGTAGGTAATAGTTTACATGTATGAAACATGTATGTTTGACAGTTGAGATATTTGTATAATGATGCAATTATCAGTAACCACATAGGACCAATCAAACTCAAACGAGCACTATGAAGAAAGTGCTTATTTATGAATCTGGAATATCAGCATAGTAAAAGAAAATGCAATTAGCATAGTCAAGTTTCATGCTTTGTATTTTTAATGTTTAAAGGTATCGATTTGCAGACTTGGTCAATATCAAGTAATGATCTGCAGCTTTTTAAAAAGTTATTGCAATGTAATTATCATACTCAAGTTATTTGTAGACTTGGTCAATATAAAGTCCTTGAAGTTTAGATCTTCTTATCTACGTAAGGAGGGTTTCCTGGCAAAATCTCATTAAAAAAATGAAGAAAATTCATCACCACATGAAGTTCATTCACATTAAGACTCTGGTAACCACAAGACTTTTGAAGCCCGGTTAGAATAATGGTTTCATATATAAATTACCTCTTGAATTTTTTAACATCAAGAATCATATGGAAAGAAGAATATATCTACATGTATTCCATATTGTCGTATATGATGTCAAATACCAATAGCTATTTTAGTCAACTAAATAGATTTTATTTTTATGCTGATGTAGGCAAGGGAAAGAGGTCACAAGCGGGATAAGTTGTTTAAGATATTATACGACTCTCAAGACTCTTCTACCTGGTGAGTATAGAAACATTGTTTCTATCGTGATATGCTTAATATAATTTTTTGAGTTTCTTTTTAAAATGTTCTTTTGTATATTGAGCAAGTAAGAAGAGTGTTTGCGAGAGAGTTTGGAAGAAAAAAATAGAAAGGGTATGTTTATTGCTTGTGATTTTATTGCTTTAAAATTAAATATTCACATTTTGTGCTTACGAATTTAGTTTTGCATAATTTGCTGTTATACAAGCACATATAGCAGAAGACCTGATAAAGAAAGGGTTTACTATCACTTTAGGATGAGGTTCTTTTTATTTTGGCAATTTCTTGAAACTGATATTGTATCATTTTGAACTCTTGCTTGCAATTATATACTTTTTTTTGTTGATTTTCGCAGACCCAGATTTCATTTAACAAATGATATATTGAGTTAGCTATTGCCACTCTATGATACGGAATACTCGAAACTCATATATCATTATCTTATCTTTCCTGTTTCCACTTACATTTGTATATGCCAAGCGTCCAGTTTGATTTACGAAGTTTTATTTACACAGAAATTAATATATTCTTAATTTTCTATGATATAGGCAATAGAAACGAAACAAAATCACGCCGACTAAGAATATATTTTCATATGGAGTTTATTTCCGGGTGAAAATCGTTAACTCATTAGTATCACTTTATGTGATGATACACCTATAAAAGATATGCCAAAATATGTATCCAGAACCTTTTAAGAGACACAGTGATGACTAAGGCAATAAGAATAGAAAAAGTAGGAGTTATTCATAAGCATGTTAGGTATCAAGCAAGTAATTTTGCTTTATTTTGTTGGTCTTAATTAATACTTTTACTCAATGACCAACATAACTGTAGCTACACTGTTAATTAATTAGTGAAGTGTACCTTTAACTCCAAGGCCAATTTCACTCCAGGCAAAAAAGAGTCCTAACAAAATCAATTTATGCTCAAAATAGGGATGCGCCGAAAAACGCATTTAATTAACCGGATCTTGCAAGCTAAAAAAACACACATTTTATCACCCAAATGTGGCATGCGAGTCATATTCAACAAACACCACTGTGATCAAGATAAACTAAATTAACCGCTCAAGTTCAGACCCGGTCTCAACCCGATTGGCAACCACCGTTGACTGGCAGTCCAATGGCGGAGTTGCAGTGGTTCACTATTGTCTACCGTCGTTGAGTGGTCGGGCTTGGATAAATACGACATGAACATGAGGATAAGGAAGTTTTCAAGTATTTTGTTTCGTAAGTATGGATTTAGATATTTAGCACTTAAGAAGATGTCGTTTTTATTATTGAGATCTTATGTTGTATGTCTTGCAGGTGGTATTTTTTTGTGGACCGCCTAGAGTGGGAAAGACGTTGTTGGCAAAGGCAGTTGTAAGTAAATATTGCTTAGAACTTTATCACTTTTATTATTAGTTTGGATGTTAAATCACTATAGAAGTATAGGAATAACGCATTAACATTTTATTATTTTTGTTATTCATCAAAACTAAAAAAAGGGATTGACGAATCTTCGTTGCTATAATAATGATAAATACATAAAATCAATAAGCTACGTTTTTACAAAGTTTTATTCTGCATTTGAATTGACAATATTTAATTTGCTGTTGCTCACAACTTATTAGATTTTAAACTCTCATATTGGAACATTTACATTTTTTTGTTATTGCAATCGATAAATAAATTACTATGTTTATATTTGATTTACATTTACTTAATCTTTAATAAACGATACTTATATTAAGATACAAAATAAAAAAAAATTAATATATAACAAAAAGAAAACATAGGACATTCTAACAAAACAGTAAATCAAACAAAAGGCACACTTTAAAAAATAGGCGCTATGCTTAAAAAACTATGATAATGCATTAAAAGACAATTAAACAAAAACAAAATAAAAAACAAATACTTACCAAGTAAAAAATAAAAACAATCATTAGTCAAAGCTTTCAATTGAACATTACCAACAAATATTTACAATATAAAAAAGTAAAACGTCAATTAGAAGTCATACCCGTCCATCAGACGGGTTTTGCCACTAGTATATATATATATATATATATATATATATATATATATATATATATATATATATATATATATATATATATATATATATATATATATATATATATATATATATATATATATATATATATATATATATATATATATATATATATATATATATATATATATATATATATATATATATATATATATATATATATATATATATATATATATATATATATATATATATATATATATATATATATATATATATATATATATATATATATATATATATATATATATATATATATATGTTTACAAGGACACCATCTCATTTCCGTCCCAAACGTGGTCAAAATCGCAATAAGCATCATCGTTCACAGTTAAAAAGGTACTACATGGCACGTGTTCTCCATGATCGGACGTCACTGGACAATGTCGTCTCAAGTTCTCACAACTTTCGATCATTCGACTAAATCACATACAACATAAACACATAAAAGGCAAGGGTTTAGCACATAAACATCAATTATGGCTATCTATCATTTAACCATCGATGATCAAAGAAAATCGAGTCAAGCAAAGAGGATTCCTTACTTTGAATAAACGAAGGCGGCAAATGGAATTGTCTTCCAACTACCGATGCACAGTTGGTAAACTTCAACAGTTTATCGCGTTTCGTTTGACATATCAAAGAACAAGAAAAGAAAATAAATAAGGTACGATACATTTTATGTAGGAGAAACCTTCTTCATTTCCTCAGAGTTACTCGAACTCAGATTTCCTCTACTTCGGCAGTCTTCTATTTTTGTTAAAATTCCTTCTCAGTGTCGGTACGAGCCCCTTTGGTATTTCATCAACACCCTCGTGATTTCGATGAAATTCGCATGTTAAATTCAACACATAAAGACATTTTCCATAATTACTCGGTCACGGTGACTTACTAAGTCAACGCCAAACGAAAGAAGAAATTTCAAGGAACACAAGAAAATTCAAAATTTTCTTTAGGAATCAAAGAGAATACGATTACTTGCATAAGGATCCACCATTTTAAAAACGTTTCCAAACATTTATCAAAAACACTACCGGTTTTAAAGATGACCAATTAATTTGACACTACATTGCCCTTCCTAAACTATGCATAATTAGCTAGATCATGCATACTTGAGGACCAAGCAACGACAATCAACAAAACAGGATTCTTCCCAAATTATGCATAGTTAGCTAAGCTGTGCATAATTGAGGATCGATTGACGACGCAAACATTATTATTACATACCAAATATGACTACGAAAGTTTTCGACATAATCTTCAAAATAATTAAATCATTTGAAATGGAATCTGAAATGGGAAAATATTGTTACTATCATTTTAAGAAACACATCAAACAATTTTCGTCCACTTTGGAAACATACTTTTGCTTTGCCTTTTTATGAGAAAATAAATAAATAAATAAATAAATAAATCGACACCATTCGCATTTGGTTGAACGGACCATTTGACACACTCATACATATTTTCAAAATAGACTATTCACAAAATACCGGTAAGGTGGTTCATGATTAAAGATCATTGCAAGCACAACAAGTAATAAAATCAAAAATTAATGAGATCGAACGAGGTAAATGAGCAATATATTATCCAACTAAAATTAAACTACATTAGAAATGAAAACACTTCAAATATATGACAAAAGTCTCGGGATAACAACAACGATCTACGAATACATAGAGTAAAAATTGAATATCAACACAAGCGTCAAAAATAAAACAAGGATCATAATTCCCATCGTCTCGAGTTGCACACACATTCCACCAAGGGTATACGGGGAGAGGAGAAGAATCACCTGGTCGAAATAGAAACAATTTCACTGGGAAGATCGAGTTATTTCATCTCTACAATTCGGTAAAGCGGCTTCGCCTCCTCGCTTTTGTTCAGTTATAAATAAATAACCACTTTAATGAAGATTTATAGCATCATTCAAGTAAATACAGAATTTTAGGTTCCATTAACCGAAAGAAGAAAAGTTACGGCGTCCATGAACAGGACAAAAATACACCGGGGGACATACTCTTATTATCATGTACTAGCGAAGTAGCAATTTAAAATAAATAATGGTCTTGTACCATTGACAATATTAAAACGAAATATCACACGACTACCCAAGTTTAGATACAGACCCACAAAATCAAAGAAGGAATGCCGTACGATCGAACCATCGTGACTCCAAACATTATGTCTTAAGAGAATAATACAAGTATGCGTGTGTTGTGTAATCCATTTTCGTTTTCCAATTAATGTTACCTTGTACCTTGTAAAAGCGAGCATTTACACATTTTTAATTTGTGTTACACCATTAAAGAATTTATACCTTTCATTTTTCAACTTTACGAAGTTTTCATTTCTGGAAAAATTACAATCTCTAGGAAATTATTAACATTAGTTGATTCGGTGACTCGGTTATCATAATCGACAATTCATTAGGTTTGAAAATCTCCATACTTGTGTCAAAATCTCGTTAATGTTCATATCTTAAGGACCAAAAACGTACATAGTAAGGATTTTCAAAGTTTTACGTTATTATTATCACGGCTTACCTTATCACATATATAAACGTATCCAACACGACTCAAACTAGTCCAATTGACTCTTAAAATTAACCTTGACTTCTTATTATACACATGTCTTTCTTAAAACTGATTTGTTAAATCATATTCACTCTATTCGACTCAAATGCTAAAGAGGTTTCACGTAGTATTATCTCGGATACTTACTGATTTTAGTCGACACTTGAATCTCGATAATAATAATAATAATAATAAATAAGTAAGATGCTTATTTCAATAATTCTAAATATAGAAAATTCAACCTTTAATCCTTAGCCCATTATCAAACGATTTTAAAATTAACACATCTCGCAGCGGAATAAAATAACGTTCCATCAATATTTAATAATTTGTTTCAAGCATTATAATTTCTTACTTAAAGTGTATCTCTCGATTTTATCCCAGTTTAATCATTACAACAAGTGACGACTTCTAGTTTATACCAATGCATATAACATGACCTTATGTTCAAGATAAAACCAGTTTTACGAAATCTCTAGCTCCAAAATACGTGGCCACTCCTTCTACTCATGTTTCATATTACAAAATACGTCCATAGTTTACCATAATGACCTAAAATTAATCCGTATTCAATCCAAAGTTGCATATACTCAATAGTCATATCGTTAATCTTTATTAATAACTCCTATTTGCAAATTACATTAGGTAAATTTTGACAGTTCCATCACAAGCTTTTAGTATCAATTTATTAATATATGAAAACAAAGATTTTACGAGTAATATAAATTACTTATTATGATTTACAAACCAAGGTTGAAGGAAAAATAATTTCACTTTATCCATTTATTCTCTACATGAATTTACTTGTTACAAGACACATCATACGTCATTTTTATCCAAAAGTTTCATTCACCCTATATTTAATATGTAAAACGCTTTACGTTTAAATCAGTCAATTTACAAAATTCAATGCTTGTTTAACTCGCAAAATTGTCACACCTCGTCATGTAAAATATTAACTTCAAAATAATGAAACAACAAAAACAAATGAAATAAACGAAACAAGAATACGTATGTCAACTAACTATTGTTATCGGCCTCGGATGAGTCTCTAAATCGTACACCACAAAATTAACACAACCCAACCAAATTTCAAGTTATCGCGATTGATCACAATGCTAGTCTATTTTTAAAATGCATATTTAATTTCAAGTAGGAGGATAAAAACGATTAAATGGCGATACGCCTCAACCACGTTTCATAATATACACACATGATTCGCCGCTACGATGCACGCATCACCGATTATACTTCGTCTATGTTATAGTTACGCCAACCAATATATCAAACCCATAAGGAATAAAGGAAATAAAATAATATGTAAGTAAATTACGTTTCAAAAGAAGATGTCCAAGAATGACACATCACGGTGCGATAACGACAATCGAGATCAATCTAGTCGATATAAAATATATTACGAAGAATTATTTACGTATCTAGATTATCAAACGAGGTTCACACTCGGTTATTCGATCAATGAATTAATTATCAAGATTGATAATTGGCGGTGAGGCTGAATTCTCAACAAAACCGCATTTTAAATGTACGATAATCACCCAAGGACCATTGCTTCGCGTGCAATGCCTTTAAATACCATAGTATATACATACTTATACATACAATCATTCCTACATACACGTAGGATTACAACGCAGTGTTGCCATGTAATGCAATGTAGCCCGTTATGCCAAATATATGCAACATATAAGATAATCTTACGAGAATTTGTAAATTACGATAATAAGTACTCAACGTACAAAATAATATATCTTAATATATATCATAGTATTTACTTACTTAATACTAGGGAATTCGTGTCATTTTGAGGGATACATCTAAAATATAAAGCAACGCTAAAGAAATCTTACCGGAGCCATGCAGGATAGTTGTGTGCTTGGACAATTTCTTACGACACCAAAAGTTATAGTTTAGGATTTTTCAAAATGACCTAGTTCTCTATAACTCATGGCTCTGATTACCAATCTATAACACCCCCAAATCATATGCGCAGCGGAACCACAACATTTGGGTGTTAGGCAGTTATCATCACACATAAGCTATTTCGAACGACTCAAAGAGACTTAGAAGTTTAAACATAAATTAAAGATTGTTTAAAACAACAAATTCTACTATTTTCCAATCCCCAAAGATAATACAAAACAGAGTCGCGTTTGGTCCCCATTGAATCTCAACCCAAAATTACATTTTCGTTCACATGACATAATATAAAATATTTAAGTGCTAAAAGAGAGGAAAAACAAAGTAGACCGCCAAGCCACAACAACTTCCATCCTCGCATGCTCCGCTGCTATCATTCTTGGTTACCTGAAACACATGCTTAAAACCGTCAACACAAAGGTTGAGCAAATCTATAGGTTTATCAAATCATAGGTTGAACATAAGTATTAAAACCAATCATGACCATTCAATAGCATTGTCGTACTCACAATCTATTATTCAAGGATATTATCTTTAGGAATAACTAATAATTGTGTTTTAGCTCGTGACACTAATCCGTTAACTCAATCACCCGCGTACATTTACCGGCATGATTAAGATGAAACCAGTGCCCCTTCTAAAGGCATTAGTTGCAATTATACCTTATTTCTTATCACAAGTTATCCGTCCGCAGAGGGTACTCAACGTACTAGCTCTCGTCTCGGATAGGGTCGTCAACCCCATAGTAATATAAATTGTATAAGCGGCTATCTCCAACCCACACAAGGGCAAGACAATAGTTAATAGTTCACGAATTTAGGGACTTTTGCAACTAGGTACTCAACACAATTCAAGGCAACATTCGGGTCCAACAATCATTCATGACTTATGTTCATTTTCATTTAAATAGCATGTATCCCCCTCGCGGGTAAAAACATTTGAAATAAGTAAAGAGCGAGGCTATAGACTCACCTTGCGTAGTAGTAGTGGTTCTAGCGAAGACGTAACAAAAATATCACCGACGATGTGGATGCCCCCGGGAATTCAAATACAACACCTAACGAATAAACACTTAATGAATAAACTCCTTCAAGTACTTTCAAGTATTGTATGTATATAACTAAAGTCACTCAAAGTTTGTATAAACTCACGCCAAAATTCCATACAAGTGATTATTACTAGAATCGTACCATCTATCTATGTTATTAGAAATATTTCAAATTTTATAACTTTACCGGTACTTACCAAAAGTACGGGCTATTTTCTATGACTTAAGCATTTCTATAAATTACAAGAAAATTTGTAAAAATCCCTTGTGACCTGTAGAAAACCCATTTTAAATCCCATAAAAAGTTTCCACTTTTTTTGACCCATTACTCATTACATCACTAGACGTAACCTTTTCAGACTGATTTTGCACTTCTACAACGTAAGACTTGTTTGACTCATTTAAAAGACACCATTGGTTAATTTGACCATTAAGTCTATAAATAGACTCTAAAATGCAGGTTTGAAACCAATGAACAACTTTCAGTCATTTATAAAACTCCATCTATGGTCCCCGGGATTTGACCCAAAACCAAACATAATTTCGGATTATGTTGATTCTCATCTCCCGGTACACGAACTTTCAAAATAGCATAACGTTTTACTCGTTTGGACTTAGAAGCTCTTCTTTATACCGAAAGAAAGCTTGAGACGAACCCTACAACTACATCCTAATCTTAGGACCTGTACAAAAGTATAAAACCACGAAAACACCCTCTAGACCTGCTGTCATAAAAACACCCCTTTCAAAACTTTAACAATCATCATTCTAACACTTCTCATCACTTCCTAAACCTATACCAACATCATTCAATCAATCTAACACAAACTAACTACCCTTAATCACTTGTATGAACATCAACTTCAAAAACCCATTTGATGAAAACAACATGCAATTAAATTAACCCATTTAAAAACATCATAAACATGACTACAAACATTACCCACAACACATAAACATCAAAATCATCCAGTCACCACCAAACCCATTTTGGCCGTGGGTTTGGTGTAGCCAAAACACCCAAGAAAACAGCCCCCTCAACTCGTTTTATTGATGATTTAATGTTGTAAACACATGAATTAAGCTTGTGTACTATTTAATTAGATCAAAACTCATTTTTGAAAAATCATAAATTTTTGGAAAGATTTCTTGATTGCATGTGTGTTTTTGTTGGTGGGATTCACTTACAAGATGAAATTGGAGATGGGTCTTTGCTTATTTTCTTCAAAATCAAGTTTTTAAAATGGTGGTGGTTTATGGTGGTGGTATGGCCGGCGGCCTAAGAGAGAAAAAGGAGGAAGAGAAGAAATTTTTATCGGGTGTTTGGTTGTGTGTTTTTACTTCCTCCCCTTTTTGTAAAGTTTGAGGGACCCCTTTGCCATTTTGTTATTCTTTTGGCCTCATGTTTAAACGACACAATTAGTAGTGGAAAACGTCTTACTAGTTGATTTTGAAAAATTGCGGGAGCCGGGATTTGTAAAAATTACTTTCCAAAGTTTAAAACGCACACAAAACGAATATACATATGGTTCCGACTCGACTTAACACTTAATAAAAATAAAATCTCGAAAAACTCAAATATCGATCAATCGATAATAAAAGGTAAATTTTGGGCATCCGTCGGTATCGTAGTCGTCATCGGTTCTTCTTAAATCGTCAAATGTTAAAATTACGACCGTAAACGTTGGTTTCAACTTAAACCGTCAGATATATAGCAAACGAAATTTCTTAAAAATTTCAAAAATATTCATAAAATAGGATTAAATAAACGACGTTGGGCTCGGGATATCACATCCTCAAGTGAGTCGCAACTTAAGAGAGAGGCTCATACTGAACAGCTCTTGAGACAATAACTTAGCATCATACGGCACTTTCACTGGTATCACAATGGATCTCATTTCCTCATCCATAGCAACCATTTACTTAATTTTCTTAGGATCAGGTATGGCGGATTTATAATTAGCGGGTTCACCAAGATCCCCTAACTCATCATCATCCTCTATGTATTTGTGTTTTTAATCCTTGCGGAACTACGCAGAGGAACTAATTCCGGTGGAACCGCCAGACTTTCTGGTTCTACAAGAATTAAATCGCTAGTGTTTTCAGAAGGTAATGTATCTATATGACTCTTCTCAAGATCATAGTTTCTCCCACTGATTCTTGATTAACAAGATTAGATTCAAGGAAGTCTCCATACCTAGCAACAATAACTTTGTTCTCAGGTGGATAATAAAAGTAGTAACCCATAGTTTCCTTAGGGTATCCTTCAAAGATACATTTTACAGATCGTTGTTGGAGTTTGTCACCCGATTCACGTTTCACATACGCCTCGCAACCCCATACCTTTAAATAAGACAAATATGGCTTCTTTCCATGCCATAGTTCATATGGTGTCTTATCGACCTTTGTTGGAAATACGTTTTTACGTATTTAGAAAGGATCGGTCACTCCAATGATATTGGGCTCGTGATCATATGGTGTCTTTTCATTTATCCAACTTCACTTTCTCTCTCTACCTCCTTCTCCTCTCCTTTCTCTCTCTAGATCTTCCACTTCTCCATCTCATTCAATAGATAATTCATAGATTGCTTAATCCTTAGAAAATATGGACCTACAATTGGTATCAAGAGCCATGGTTAAATCTTAGGATTTGCGTGTTTATCTATTGATTTATTGGTCAATTTTTTTTATAATTTTTGTAACTTATCAGTTTTCTTTTTGTCAAATCTGTCCAACATCCGTATCATTTCTTTTATCCTCTTCTTTTTTCTATCATCGTCTTCTCAAAGTCTCAAATCTGTACCATCTTTTCCGGATAAGCAGATTATCAGTTTTTCATATAAGCCTTTGAACAATGTTTTCCGGATAAGCCTTACAAAATACGTTTTCCGGATAAGCAAAAGGAAATTTTTTCCGGATAAGCAAAAGGAAATTATTCCGGATAAGTGTTACGAAGTTTTTCCGGATAAGCATCTAAGAGGTTTTCCGGATAAGAAGTAGAAGAGGTTTTTCCGGATAAGACTTCAACAGCTATTTTCCGGATAAGACACATAAATTGTGATTCCGGATAAGAGGACTGATGTATTCCGGATAAGGACTCTCGACGCATTCAAACATAACGGAACTGTTTTTCAAAAATTTATCTCTCGATCATAAACAAACCAACACCCTCCCTCTCGATATCCAACAAACCCACCAACACTCGAAGACTCGACACACCCTCTTAAGACTCTAACATCAACTCTCTCTCGTTTCAAGACAGACTCAAACAACTCTCGTTCAAGAAACATAACACCTCTCGTCCATCTTACCCAAAAAATGACTCACAAACCTACACTCGAACCCAACAACACTCGACTCCTCATTCAAAAAACTCTCACTCTCGATATCCAACAAACCCAAAAACACTCGGAACACTGGACTCATTTTTTTAGACCCTCACCCAAGACTCGAAAAACCAACACCCTCGTTTACAACACTCGGCACATTTTCAAAAACCCAAACGCACACAAACCAAAACTCACGTCACTCGACTCATTACAACCAAAAAAACAAAACCTACCCGAGATCCTTTAAGATCTTGAAGCCTTCTTCTACCAGAATATAACTTGTATTAATTCAGAAAGATTAGTTGGAGATTATTGTTTAGGTCTTTAGGTTTGTAACTGATTGATCGGTTTCTGATTCGGTTTATGTGAGTCGAGGACATGGGCTGTATTATTGTGATTATCAACTGAGATTTAGGGAGGAAACAAGAAATTATTGAGTTTGAGGAGGAGATAAGAGAGAGTGGCTGGGTGTTGTGAGATTAGATGAGGGTTTCCCATTGAGGGGAAATATAGTGACGGAGGTTGCAAGAATACATTGGCTCGAACCCTTCTTACATCCACACAACGTTGACTTCGGCAAGCCAGACATCACCTTCATTGAATTAAATTCAAGCTTCCACAAATCATCATCAAGAGTAGACTGCGCAAGTTTTCTAGTCATCTCATTGAGATAATCCTCTTTATCACTTTCATTCTTAGTGGACCCCACCACAGACTCAACCAGTGAACTCAACCAGACCCTCCAAACACACCGAATTTGGATAGCTGTTGTTGTTTCACACACGTCAACTCCACGTCATCATCATCTTCGTCATTCAAGAAGGCATTCGTTAAGGATACTAATTATATATCGTACGTAGTATATTAGACGTGGGTGGGTGTTTATTTGATGGTGGCTGAGAATTGGATAAGCAGAGAGAGAGACGGAGGAGTACTGTTTGGTTAGTAGAGGAGAGAGAGAGTCTGTTGAGGTGAGATAGATAGATAAAAGGGACGAAGTTATCTATGTGATTAGGAGTTACTATAAATAATGAAGGGGAAGCTAACGTGGGTTTGATCTGTCACGTTTTCTGTTCATCTATGATCCACGTAGCATTTTCTTGGTATATGTTACGACGAAAGTGTTGCAAAGTTATTCACGTGTATACATTCACTCCTTGGGCCTATTAAATTTCAGATTTAGGAGTTATTCACGAGTTGGGTTATTTAGGAAGGGTTTTTCTTTTGGCAATTCATTGGTCCTATTAAACTTAATCTTTCAATATTCATCACTCCTTAGGTTGAGTATACGGATGTAATTACAAATTTGTGTTTACAAAGTTTCATGTGGGCTTATGTCATGAGAATTTAACTCATATCTATCCGAAATTTGTATCACATTTGTAAACAAATCGTATAAACATATCGGGAAGTGTTAAAGTTAAACGGTTTGACGGGCCGAGCACTATATTAACCGAAGATATTTACGTGGTAGTGGGTTGCAAGGATATAAATTTGTTTAATTTATTAATATCAGGTTTATTTTATCAACATTTGAGCCGAGCGAAGGATATTTTCCAATCAAAGATCCAAGAACTTGTCATCGAACTTTCAATGGATTCTTTGAATTCGACTTTTCAAGAGGGAAAATTGCATATATTGCAAGACGATACAAGAAGCAGTCACAAGAGAATAGAATCAGGAGGAAAACAGGAACCAAGTAGCATGTCAGGTACAAATAATATTCTTCATATGTTGTCTGAAATGAATGCGCTAATTAACAATCCTGCTAATAGTTTTACGACTGCTTCTTTAACCAATTCTGTGTCTAGGACTGAAGAGCTTGAAACCATTTTAGCTCAGAAATCCAAAGAGCTTGAGGATGCCAAAATTGAATTTTCAAAGAAAACGGAGAAATTTGAAACATATTTTGAAAAACTTGAAAAGTCAAACGTTGTTCTTGAACGAAAATTGGATCAAACTGTTCTAGATTCCAAAGTTGAAAAGGATAATCTTTTGAAACAAATTAAGTTGCTTGAATCTAAGTTGGCATCCCAAGATGATATGCTCAAAGAAAATGAGACCTTAAAAGCTCAAGTTCAGGAAAAGATTTTTGTTATAGCTGCATTGAAAAACGAATTAAGGAAAACTAAAGGACCTAGTGTGGACACTAAGCTTGAAAAACCATCAATCTTGGGGAAACCGCCTACAAATCAGTTCGTCAGACAATCGGTTGTCAGACAACCTACTGCATTTAGATCTGAGCGATCACAATATTCGAGACTGCGGTTTGCCTCCCAAGTTGATACGGTTCATATTTCTAGAACAGTCACTCCACCAACTAGGCCCAGTGTGACTAAATCAGTTTTTGCAAGACCTAATCACATGATTGCATCTAGTTTCCCTAGACATAGTCCAAAGAACACGTCTCGAACTAGTTCAAATGACGTTCGCCATACATTTGGTCTAAGGGAAGCTAAGCAAAAGACACAAGTAAGAGATAGGAATTTCAAACCTAGTCAGATGCCTTCTAGTTTACCCAACCCTGCTACCCGTAGCATGTCACATCCTAGGAGCATCAATCAATCATCTAGGAATTCTAGATCTTACTCGGACATTAAATATGCTACTTGTAAAACATGTAGGAAATGTGTCTTTAAAGCCAATCATGATTCTTGTATCCAAAAATTACTTAATGATGTGAACTCCCGTGCTAGACTTAAATCCCAGTGGGTAACTAAAATCAAACCCGTAGGTAAAATATGGCGCCCCACTGGTAGAACTTTCACTCTTGTAGGAAACGAGTGCCCTTTAACTAGGATTGTCTCTGATTCTACTAAGACTGCTAGGGAGGAAATTGAAAAGGATGATACATCACTTAAGTCTGAACTTAAGGTTTTCTATAAACGGAAATGTTTGCCAACGAAGACAAGTGATTCATCCACTCAGGTCGCCTCTGATACAAGAAAAGACAAATGTGAACCCCCACTTGCTTCTAAGATAGATATCACTAACCCATATCAAAGCATGCAAATTCCTAATGAGAATGCAGGTACCAAAGTTAATGTTCCAAAAGAACGAAGCGGTCCAATCATTGTATACCGTTCAACTAAGGATACTCTTAGAGTTTGGTTGCTGAAGAAGCAGATATCGGAGAAACAAGTGTCTCATGGGATTCGCAGTTAGACATCGTGTAAAATGACTTACAGTCACATAACAGACTGTAACTCGCTCTCAAAAGACAGGAAAGTTCATCCTGATGATGACTTATCCTCAAAATGAGAAATTAAATTTTCTCGGACACGAGCTTCCGTTAAAACTATTCAAAGGTTTTAAGCTCGTGTAAAAGGACTTAGAGTCACATCACAGACTATGACTTGATCTTCAAAGAAAGGAAAGTTTATCCCCGATGGTAAATTTATCCTAACAACGAGAAATTAATTTTTCTCGGGCATGAGCTTATATAAAAAACATTCCAAGTTTTTAAGCATGCACTAAGGCTTATAGATAAATCACAGTCTGTAACCCGTTCTTCAGAGAAAGGGAAGTTTATCTCGTCAACGATAGCTTACCCTCAAAACGAGAAATCAAATTTTTCTCGGACGCGAGCTTACATTAAAACTATTCAAAAGTTTTAAGCTCGTGTAAATGGCGTATAATTATATTTCAGATTATGCCCCGGACTTCTATTTTAGGAAATCTTATCTTTAAAGATAGCTTATCCTTGTAACGAGAAATTAATTTTTTTTCTCGATCATGAGCTTGTCTTAAAACATTCCAAGTTTTAAGCTCATAAAGAAAAGTGTATCTTTTAAATAAGAGAACTTTTCTTCTTAACGAGAAATTCATCTTTCTCGGTCATGAGCTTTACGTTAAAACATTCAAAGTTTTTCAAGCTCATGAAAACGACTTCTAAGTAAATGTCAACTTAGAACTCGTTCTTCAAGTAAAAGGAAAGCTTATCGCCGATGATAAACTTATCCTTACAACGAGAAATTAACTTTTCTCGGGCATGAGCTAATATTAAAAACATTAGAAGTTTTTTAAGCTCATGCACAATGACTTACAGTTAAATATCAGACTGTAACTCGGACTTCAATTTGAGGAAAGCTTATCTTTAAAGATAGCTTATCCTCGTAACGGGAAATTAAATTTTCTCGGTCATGAGCTTGTATTAAAACATTCCAGGTTTTAAGCTCAGAAAGGAAAGTGAATCTTTTAAATAAGAGAACTTTTCCTCATAACGAGAAATTCACCTTTCTCGGTCATGAGCTTTTCGTTAAAACATTCAAAGTTTTTCAAGCTCATGAAAACGACTTCTAAGTAAACGTCAACTTAGGACTCGTTCTTCAGTTAAAAGGAAAGTTTATCGCCAATGATAAACTTATCCTTAACAACGGGAAGTTTACAACTTCTCGGACTTGAGCTCGTTTTGTAAGATATTCAACATCTTAAGCTCAAGTAATTGGTTTTCAAAACATTGAACACAATTTTTCGAGAATTTCTCAAAAAGGTCTTCTAAATCTATCAAAATTGTGTGTTCAAAATTGTTTTGATAAAAAGAGCATGTCTTCTGGAATCGATAATATTTACGATACTAGAAATGTCATTCAATAATGACACGGGGTTGTAAATAAAGTTCGAGCAGAAGTTCAAATGTTTTAAAACATGCTCAAAATGGCTTGCTATTATTTCAGATAGTAACCCGCTTTTCATATTAAAGTCAAGCATTTCACCGGAAAGCTTTGACTCAACAACGGGAATTAATTTTCCCGGGCATGGTTTACTTTACAACCATGTAAGGGATTGTGTTTACTTTATAACACAATCTAACATGGATATATGTACGTGTCAGTGCATTTATTTGTTAAAACAAGATAAATCTTGTTTTTATGAAGTTATCATCTCCACCAACCGTAGCAATTTACAATTGATATCTACATACTCGACGATGCGACTACTCAAACGGCGACTACAACTCTTTGAATAGAACACGGGTCAAAAATTGAGGGGGAGCAATTGTCCAAGCATTCAGAATCCTTGATGCCGAGAGTGCCACGTTCACATATTGGTGTCAAGACAATGATATCAATCATACACATGGAGTCAAGAGATAACTTAAGATGTGATGAGGCGACCAACATTCGTGAACAAGAACCATGTGCTTCTTTCATATGATGTTCTCCATTATTCAGGTCCAACCTCATAAATCGCTAATCTTGTGAATATATTATTATATATGATCTTGCACGTGATAAATACCTTACACTTGTGTTTAAAAGGTATTTCATTTACAAGTAAACCCTCATTAATTTGAAGGGGAGCTTGTGTAATTCATGAAGATAATTGGATTTGCATTTTTCTTCCCAAATTTTCCTAAAATGCTATTAAATCAATTGATATTAAAAACATCGATTGGGTTAATATTTTTAATATGGGGGAGAAAATGTGATTTAATATGAGAAATGATTAATCACAAATGGTTTGACTTAACGTGCTAGCTCATCCCGACATGTGCGAAATGTTTTCGGATATCGTGGCATATGTTAAGGGGGAGCAAAATGGATTTGGACATAAAAATGGATTTCATGGTGATTTATACTTACCCGCAACCCATTTATTTCACGACGATGAAGATTGTGGTGACATAAAGATGGTAGGATAGGTTAAAGTCCAATGATTCCTCTAGAACCAGAGGAATCTTCCCAAGGACATCACATAGCTAGAAATAGTAGTCCTTAGGAAAGATGGAGAAAGATTGTGAACGTAGCTGAATGCCGACCAAGTACTTAAGTTAGCACTGGAACAATCACAACAAGGTGCTAGTGATGACGTATTGGTAAGCATTGAAGGGGTTGAAGAATGAAAAAGAATTGTAAAGATAAAGGGTGTAAAGAAAGAAGCCCTCCTTACAACTTAGGCAGAAACCGGGTCAATACATATGCTATTAAGATCATTGTTTAATGATTCTTGATATTGAAGACATACATCATGGACCTAGTGATGCAAGGCACAACCCATCCCAGCTAACTCAGATATCTCTTAAAAGATATTTGTTTTAATCACACGGAGATAACACGTTATCTATTGATTTATTCACTCCGAATAAATTGGTATTTAAATGGTAACACTCCTCTCCAGCCTACGATCACTAAAAATCTTAAATGCACGATCGAGTCTAGAGCCATTTGAGATCATCAAATATCTCATTACTACACACTTTCATATTTCCTTGCTTCTTCACACACTGTGAAAAGTAAGAAAGATCTTAAGAGTCCTACGCAAAATCTTCATGATCTTGCCTGAACATCCGAGTAATACGAAAGTATCTACAATGAAGATGGAAATCCTTCTTGAGCGAATATCAAAAAGGTCATGGTAGGTGACTTGTGCAATTCTTTATGAATCAAACTTGTGATAACTGGAAAGCAAAAGTGGTTTAATTCTTAAATGAATTTAAACACGTTCCAGGCCTCTACGCAATATCTTAGTGATCTTGCCAGAACACTCAGAGTGATACCTTAGTGTTCACAGTGATGAGTGGAAATCCTTCAAGTGTTAACCTCAAACAGCACTTGGTAGGTGACTTGCAAGATTCTATACGAATCAAGCTCGTGACAACTGGAAAGCAACGATGGTGCGGTTCTTAATTGAATTTCACTTGTTCCAGGAACATGAATTGACGGCTTCAAATCATGCAGATATTATTATCTAAATGATTCACTCTTTATGTTCGCAGTCAGCCTTGGATGGTCGAATAAAGAGAACGGGTTTACCCGCGAAATCTTGTCAAGGAGGTTCTTAATTGAAACTACCTGCCACAAGTACGATATTTAATATCGTCCAACGGTCTTCACCGACCGGAGGTAAAATGCTACCGAATTAAAATGAAATGTTCAAGGCCATTTCATCCGTGTATATGTTTTGTTGCTAACTGTCTTATGCAGCGTAACAAGAAGGTGGCATTGCGGTGTTCAATCCAGAAGAAGTCGTCAACACATGCTTATGCTTTCTGCACTTAATACTTCAACAAATTCAAGAAAGTCTAAAAGTCAAGTCTTCCGCTGTATCAAACTCTGAAGCTTTCAAGAATTTATAAAAGTATAAGTATGTGGAACATGAAGTCACGAAGAGGCAAATATCACAAGTGATGAATGCACAAGGTCAAGGAAAGAGAACATGCTCAAGACTAAAGTCAAAGATCTCATCAGCATATTCACAAGAACAAGATCGAAAACTCAAGCATAGTATGCTAGGTTTAAGATTTTGTAAAATGGTGTGACCTCCCTTTGGGGGAGATTGTTGGAAGTGCGTTTTTCCAAGGAAAGTCTCGGTCACATCATTATTAGCATAGATCACGAGCTATAGACTATTTAGGACATTGTAACTTGGAGTGACCTCCCTTTGGGGGAGATTGTTGGAAATACGTTTTTACGTATTTAGAAAGGATCGGTCACTCCAATGATATTGGGCTCGTGATCTAATATAGTCCATATAGCCCACATGTAGGGTGGGCTATATAAACCCCGTCCTAGCATGTTAGGAGGGGTTACTCATTTGTCATTTACACTTTTCATTTATCCAACTTCACTTTCTCTCTCTACCTCCTTCTCCTCTCCTTTCTCTCTCTAGATCTTCCACTTCTCCATCTCATTTGATAGATAATTCATAGATTGCTTAATCCTTAGAAAATATGGACCTACAACCTTCTTTGTGGGAACCATATTTAAAATGTGAACAGCAGATTCTAGAGCATAATCCCAAAAGGATAAAGGTAAAGTTGTATGATTAAACATAGACCGTACCATATCCAATAATGTACGATTTCTCCTCTCAGATACACCATTTTGTTATGGAGTATAGGGAGAAGTAAGATGCTGAACAATTCCATTCTCACTTAGATAATCTATAAACTCTTAACTTAAATATTCACCACCTCTATCAGAACGAAGAGCTTAAATCTTCTTCCCTAATTGGAGTTCTACTTCTGCTTTAAACACTTTGAATGTTTCAAATACCTCATGTTTATGCTTAAGTAAATAAACATAACTATAACGGCTATAATCATCCGTAAATGTTAAGAAGTACCTAGCACCTTTCCTTGACGTATGTCTAAGTGGTCCACACACATCAGTATGTATAAGTCCAAGTAGATCAGTAGCCCTTTTAATATTGCTATTAAAATGTTTCTTGGTCATCTTTCCAAGGATACAAGACTCACATTTATCACATGATTCATCATTGATATTTTCCAAAAGACATTCACGTTGAAGCTTTTGTATACGAGTCTTCCTAATATGGGCAAGTCTACAATGCCAAAGATAAGAAGAGTTCTTTTCAAACTTTCTCTTCTTACTCATGCTTAATAAATGTGAAAACACTTATCCTTTTACCACTTAATTATAATAAAAACAAGACCAAAATGTATATTTTATGTCGTAAAAGTCGGAATTATGCGTGGTTTGCGTTTTTATTGTGCTTTAGGACACAAATATGAAAAAGGAATAAAACACGGGCTTTCACGGGCTTTTATCGAAGAAAGAGACAAAAGACGAAGTCAAAAGATCAAAAGTGCAAGAAGGACGGAAGTCAAAGGCCTATTTTAAAGATTTATCGAAGAAAAAGTCTAAAGACAGAAGTTTGACAAAGTCGAAGAACCAAGTCAACTAAATGAAGAAATTAGAAGACGAGTTCATATTATCATTCGACTAATCCCGAGACAAAGTCGAGAAAGACGAGTCATTTAAAAAGACGAGAAGACAAAAGGAAGAAAGAAGGAAGCATCCTACCAACTCCCTTCTCCTATAAATACCCTCCTAATGCTTCATTAGGAGGGTGTTAGTTAGTTAGATTGTCATTTTTTTTATTTTTTTCTTAGTTTTCATATCTTTAGAGAGAAGTAGGTGATTCTACTTTCTCTCTCTATATTTCTTCCATCTTTTCTTTCAAGCTTAAGCTTTTCATTTAATCTTGTATTTTGAATCCTTAATCTACAAGTTCAAGTTCAAGCTTTTCATCATCTATCTTATTCTACCTTTCTTGTTGTTGATTTTGATCTTGATTCAGATTAAGTATGCATCTTGTTTAATCTTAATGCTTATTTGATTAAAAAGTTTATCTTTTTGTTCTTATAAATGTTTTTAAACGATTCAAGATATTAGATTATGGCGGCTTATAGCTTATTTCTTGTTTGGCTTATTTCTTTTTAAGTGTTTTCCAAATCTTAATCTTTTTAAAAGTTTGTCTTGTAAATTTTGCTTATTTAGTGTTTTAAAAGTTTTCATTAGTGGCTTATTTAGTTCTCTTTAATTTTGATTTGGTAAAGTTTTGGTAGTTGCTTATTTTGATAAGTGCTTATTCAGTTTGGCTTATTTGCTTATTGTACCCCATCGTAATATTCTTAAGGGTTTACTTGTTCCGATCGAGTAAGTGTGATCGCATAAGCCTAGGGATTCTACTTGCGATCCATTACTGCGATCAATTGGTCACGATCGTTTATCACGATCACCCATCGCGATCCACGCCACGATCGTCTTGTTATGATCGGGACTGCGATCTCTTGGTGCGATCCGTGATTGCGATCAGGGACCATGATCGTTCATCACGATCTATGGTTGTGATCTGTTGGGTACGATCCAATCTTGCGATCCATGTGTTGCGATCGTTGGATACGATCTTGGCCACGATCGTTGGGTGTGATCCCTTGCTACGATCACTGGTCACGATCGGTGTTGCGATTGTGAGTACGATCTGGACTGCGATCTGGGCCACGATCCCAGCTATGATCCATTCATAAATTTTGATTTTTATTTCTTGTTTTTATTTTTAATTTCAAATTTAACTTTTTCTGCATTTTTACTTAACGTTATTTTTAATCTAGTTTTGTCTTAGCTTAATATTATAGTTTTCAAATTTATTTTTATTCGAGTTTTAACTTTTTGTCGAGTCTAATTTTAAAGTGTCTTTTCTCATTTTTCAAATTTACTTTTAATTTAGTTTTTAATCACTTTAATTCTCTTGCTATTTCGTTTAAGTGTTTAATCTTAGTTTTATTATTTTGCCTTTTACTTTAAAGCTTTCGTGTTTATTTTATCAAGTCTTAAATTTGTCTTATCTCTTTATATTTGTTATTCGTCTTAACCCAATTTAGTAGATATAGATAATCAAGCTCCCCCTTTTAGTGACCAACATCAATTATTCCACCCTAAACCGTGATCAATTCGAATAGATACCGAGAACGATTAAGTACACATATGCAATACCATTAAATCAAATGGCGCCGCTGCCGGGGACGAAATGACTCAAAAATTTTTGTCGCGCTACTTTCCACCATCCATGGTAACTAGTATTCGTAATCAAAACAGTGGTTTCACTCAAGAACCTGATGAGTCGCTTTTCGATGTTTGGGAACATTATAATGTCTTGTTCGATCGTTGTCCTAACCATATTATGCTCCCCGTCACTTTGATTGATACTTTCTACAATGGTTTAACTTTTCGTGATTGTGATACGATTAATGCTGCCACCAGGGGTACATTTATGAAGAGAAGACCTGAGGAGTGTAGAGAGCTTATAGAAAACATGACCACTCATCAGAAAAATTGGGATTCATCCGTATCTTCAAGAAATAACCCGAGAGTCAATGTTTCTTCTACTTCAACAAACCCCGCGATGACCGAAATCACCCGCCAACTAGCCAAAATGAACAAAAATATCTTAACCATGGCTACGAACCAGTATCAACAAGCTAAAGCTGTAGCAATTTCTTGTCAGACTTGCGGTGGTCCTCATTCATACACCGATTGTCCTTCTAGTTATGACAATCCGGAAAACGTGTATGCGGCTAACGGTAATTTTTCCACGTGAGGCTATCAAGCTCGTCCTCAAGGTGTCCGCAATTTGCTAGGTTATCGTTCAAACAATTTCCTTTCACCACCCGATTTTCCTCCTCTAAACCAAACCAACTTTAATCACAACAATCAAAACCAACCCCGAGCTCCTAATCTATCAAACCCAAAGAAATCCATATCTACCTCAAGGAAATAATCAAGTTTACAAACAACCCACTTATCAACCACCCGCTTACCAAGCTCCTCCTCCCAACCAACCCACGACATTAAATCACGAGGTTGAAACTTACATGAGGACTAATGACGCGCTGGTGAAGAATCTTTAGAGCCAAATTATTAACTTGAAAGGTGACATGGCTAAACAAGGGAATGATCTTCGAGCCGAGCTTAGGAATGAAATGCGAAACTCTTTAAGAAGTCAAACGAATGACTTAAGGGATATGATGGCTAGTTTCTTCCCAAGTAATCAAACCTCTGCTTCGGGTTCTCTTCCGAGTAACACCGTTGCTAATACAAGAGGGGAGATGAAAGCGATCACCACCCAAAGTGGAAAAGGTTATAAGGAACCTGAGATTCCTAAACCTACTCCTTTGATCGTGACAAAGGATAACGAGCCCCCTTTACCGATTTCTCCGCCTTCTACTTCTACCCCTCCCCCACCCAAGGATGTGAGTGAGAATTCCGTTCCAAAGCCTTCATCTCAACCAGACATACCTTATCCTTCAAGGTTGAGGAAAGAGAAGTTGAAAAATAAGGATGATATTCAAGTTTCAAACTTTCTAAAAATGTTTAAACAATTGAATTTCAACATCTCCTTTGCAGAGGCTCTCGCTCACATGCCTAAATATGCTAAAATGTTCAAAGATCTTCTCAGTGATAAGGAAAAACTCCTTGATATTGCTCAAACCCAACTTAATGAGAATTGCTCCGCGGTTCTCTTAAGGAAATTACCAACCAAACTTGGTGATCCGGGTCGCTTTCTCATATAGATATAGATATATGCCATTAAATATAGTATCTCTTTATTCTATTATGACATGTACAAGTTTTGAGAACCCGCGCTTCGCTGCGGCGAGTTCTAGCACGACAAATGCATATAAGTAGGGAAGAAAACAGTCGCACTAAACACTGAATAAGGAAAGTGATTGTAATACGCTTCGAGAACGTGGTTTTAAAGAATAATATTCACTCTACAAGCATATACAGTCACATAAATATTTAGAAAATAATATAGTACATGGATGGACAAATGAATATAGTTGCTACACCAATTAAACATGCATGTGTGATTTGCTCTATTTTTTCTTGTCATTGAGAAATCTTACTCAACCATTCATCTAGTTCAACGACTCATCTGGTACACAGGTTACCAACATGAGAAACATACCATCTAGTAGTTGTGAAAAGTATTTGTCCGAATTCACTGATCCCCTACAAACCGGAGAATTTTTCAGCGCCCCATAGAACATCATATCTATTGTAAATGAAAAACATATTTACAAATTTCTCACTTACTTAATAAAGTTTTCTATAAGCAAATCCAATGCAAACTATGGTAACTCACCCATAACAGATGTTGCAAAACTATTATTTTCTAGTATTATGTATAGATAAACACGAACCCACCTTAGTATTGCTTAAGTTAAAAAAAAGTTTAAGTCATCAACTATCCTACATGCTTTTTGTGATTGTGATCATGAAAGAAAATTATCAATACGATTATTATATAGAAGTTATTTTAGTTCAATTATGATCTGACGTACAGCAACGACTAAAACGAAACAAACAAACAAACGGAAAATAAAACATGGTCAACCAAAAACGTACCATACGCATGGCCACATTAGGACGCTCATCTTTAGTAATCGTTTCCTCGTGTTTCACTCATGTTCAGCATGGTACGTGAGTAGTAGAGGCCAACATGTAAAATGGTTACTCATATCATTTAAAGATAAGAAAACCTTGATAAGTGTGATTACAATTCAGAGTCCATAAAAGATGTATTATATCCAAATTGAGCAGAAATATCATCTACATAAATATATGGGAAATTTATGAAGTATGGTACTTTTGAGTTGAAAGCTAAATGCTTATTGTAATACAACCAAACTAAAAACACTACTCCCTATATATTTCCGTAGTCTTTTAATAAGAACTCCCAAACATGCCCTAATGTTAGGAGGAACCAATAAGTGAAATAAGTTGTTACTTTTAGTAGACAAAGGCGGCGTGCTTAGTTAAAAAAAGAGGAAGCGATGAGCCCATATCAAAACAGTACCAACTAAAATGGGAAAGAAGACAAAGGTAGCGGGACAATGTAAGTACACAAATAAGTAAATACTAACAACAACGCTATTTACCTTGGGGCAACATCCGCCCGTGATCGTTGTTTCTGTGTGAGCTCATGCCACTTGTTCCAGCACCCTAGCCAGCATCTGTAACAAATAAGTGAGCAAGGGTTACCATACCACTCTTTTACACGGTCCAAGAAAAGAAAAAAAATAGAATTGAGAACGCGCAAGCCCAAGTACATAGACAACTCGACGGCGCACGCCCAAGTACATAGACAACCGCGATAGCGGACCGATTGACCTCGTTCATTGTGTGTTTGTGAGCTCATGCCACTTGACCCAATGTTTCTACTAATACCTATCATAAATAAATGAGGAAAGGCTACCATAAGTTTAACCATGAAGCATGTATTTAACAATCCTCGAAGATGAGAACTAATACTACAAGTTACGTCGAAATTCCTTTTATAAGATTAAAGGCCTCCAAAGAGAAGTTTGCAACAGCAACAACCCCATCAATGTTTCGACTTACTTGTCATTACCTTATCCACATACCTGAGAATGAACCCACAAAACTTCAAATTTGAAAAGTAACAAATACGTTTTGGTGTGCAACACAACATAAGCTTTGATGGTGTTTACCAATGCATAATATAAATACAATATGTTTTTTTAGTTATCACTAAACCAAACATGTGCAAACCTTAAATTTTTAATAAAAGAGCATACTTTCATTAAATATAAATTTTTCATTCAACTAAAGTTTAGTAACTTAAACTAATAAGCCATAAACTTAAAAGCCTAAAGTTCAACAAAATAAGCTAATCAAAACACCCTAATTATATTGAATAATAAGTACTTAAATATAACAATCTTATAGCTTTGTAGAAAAAGAGAAAATCTAATCCTGACTTTGTTATAGAGGACTTGGTTGCCGGAGTTATTAGTGGTCAAAGCTTACTGGTAGCCTGAGTTATCGGTGCTCGTTGTGGTTAAGATTGCATCTGTGTGAAGTTGGGTGGACTATGGAGAAGATATAATGATGATTATAGAAGTGGCAGCGGTTGTTGTAACTAATTTATGGGTTTGATGAATTAATACAAAAACATGTATGAATTCCAAAATAAATTAAAACACAATTTCTTTATTCCGTTGTAATGATGTTTTGCATTCCAACTTTCTTTACGACGTACCAACGCTACACTATAATCATAATCCAATTCGTCCGCGGAACTAAAAATCAACATATTAGAATGATAGCAGCCCTTGATTTGGCGATTTGGGTAGTGGGTCTAATGCTATTGTGACAACTAATGAGTTCTACCTCTATAATTCTCACATTTGTGCACTAAAATGAGGTGGAAAACTTATATATTTAGGTTTAAAAGCTAACTTTTTGTCATCCAGATATTTGATGATGATTACTAATTAAACTTTACTACATCATTTGGTACCTATCCTAAACTTCGACTCTAACGTTCAGCCTTCTTAATTCTTTTATTGTGGTATATGCACCACACAACTTATTAGAACTGATATAAAAGTCGGGTCACAACCAATTTTGTAACAGATACTGCTGCATTAAAAGGTACCCATGCTAATTATATGCTAATTATATACTACTTAGGCTTAAAAGAGACGGAAAGTGTCAGAAAGAAATAAACTGATGTTGGTTGTGTGTTAAGCCTAAGTAGGTACACCTCGAAAAGCTAGTCTCTTTCGACACTTTCCGTCTTCCCATGACTTGTGTGTCTACCTAGAAACACATATCAAGAATTCAAGAATAGTTGTCATGTTTCGATATTTCCTTTGAATTATATGCTGTCACCTGTCAGACAAGTTATGGGCATCAAATTACTTGGGTTTTGTCCTTAAGATGACCCTTTCCGAAGGAAAAAACTAAAGCATTCAAATCAAAATGATTCTTTAAGATGCAAAAACTATAGCACTCGCGTTCACTTTAAACTAAGTGACCAAATGTTCAAACATGTCCAAAGTTACAAGGACTCATATTTGGCGCATTCAAGGGGTATGTCATGTTGGATTCTGGTTACATGCTAGGCTTCATAGCGTCTCAAATAAAATGCTCCAAATTTCACATGTAAAAACACTATCATGGACACAAATATGTAACAAACTTTCTACCTATCATATCTTAAACATACGGCAAGTATATGCTGGATCGGAAAGACATTGGACAAATTCCAATTCAAGGAAAAATCTTTGGCGTCCATCATTAGAATCCTTGTACAATTTTTTGAGTCTGAAAAATTATCAAGATAACTCAACTCAGATGCTAATATATAAACTCTACGAAAGCGAATAGAATAGATAGCAAGCATGCATGTGAAATGTAAGCTTAGGAACCTTGATGGTTGCAATACCCTTTCGTATCGTGTAATAGTAAGGAGTTCCATTTTTCTTTAATTCAGGGTCCTTATTCGGATTTTAGAAAGATGACACTCATAAGAAGAAAAAAATCATCAAAGGCGCCTTTTAACATCACAATGTGAAAGGGATTATCTATAAGTGACAGTGTTTTCATTTGGCCTAAAATTAGTTTTTAATACCTGGTATTCTTGTGTTCTTATCCATATTGTCTTTTTCACTCCAAAATGAACACTTCAAAACACTATTCTACACAAACCAATATCCAAACAAAAACATGATTATTAAAGTCACATAAAGTAACTTCAGTTTCTTGGTTCATGCATATTACCAGTTAAAAAACTTTGAATGATTCTGATTCCCCTCCTCAGCAAATCTGATTACTTCTTCCACAGCTGCAATTGAGTTCATTGTACTCAGCCCTTCGCCATAGCTGCAATTGCATATCGACAAACCCCATCTCATAATGGCATAAAAAACAAAATTGACAATAAAAAATAATAACTTTTCATAACTAATTGCAGATAATTAAGATTTAGAAAATATTAAACCGAAGGATTTATTGCATACCTGGTTATCACGAAAAAACCCTAGTAATCTAATCACACATCGCCACTACATCAATGGAAACCGAGTCACTCTCTAACGACGTCACAAATCTGTAAGCTGTATTCGTTTGTTTGGTGAAACCACTGCGTTTGTGTCTTTGGCGGTGGAAGGGAGAGATAATGGGGCGGTGTATTTTAGAAACATGGGTAGTTTTTAAATGAGTGATATTTATTTAATAATCTATTACTGTTCATAAGGAATAAAAAATATTAAAACCGAGTTACTGTTCAAGTTGTGTGTAACTACCATCATGACTTTTGTTATATATATATAATACGGCAAAACGATATAAGATAGCGAATTATTTATCGACATAAAATTGCTCCTTTACTTTGGAAAAATTACTTGGTAACTTGGTTATTACTGTTTGATATATACAAAGTTAATAGGAAGATTACAACCCTTTTTACGATCCGACTTATGCTCGATATGCGATAATATGAATCCTGATTTTCTTGTACAAGGTGAATTCTATATTTTCTATAAGCATAAAAAATAATGACATGTATAGTTAAGTATTGTGAGTCAACGTATTAAACAACAAACATAATTAAACGTTACTTTATTGTTCGAATCCATATGTTGCAATGCATATACACCTATAAAGAAAAATATTTGTTATATTGCTAATCCAAATTTGGTTTATTTGTTAATCCGATAGTTTATCTTTTATGACATCAATAACATATGGGTGACGTCTTTGATGATTATCTGTCATATAATATATTTTTATTTTTATTTTTGTACTAATAAAATTTGCATCTCATGTTATTAATAATACGGTCACAAATATGGTTGTTGTCATCTTAACATATTGGTGTCTTAGTGTAAGATTGCTTCAAAAATAGTGGAGTCCTATTTTATAGCAACTAAACTTTATGCACATCTTTATTTGTTTGTTACTGGACGGACGATTGTTCTTAATAGAATAGATTTAAGTTCTTTTGGATACCAAAGTTTTCTAGGATACAAGGGGACTCATCCCCACCTTCCATCTTCATCTAATCCAAGGGCTGAGATTAAATCCCCAATTTATACTGCAGGGGTATTTTCGTCTTTTCACGTCAGGATATATATATATACGGTTTTAACAAACACAATTCATTATTCGTTCGTTCTTCTTCCCCGATCAAACTGGTACTTTCTCTCTTTATGTTTCTCTCTCTAGATATTGTTTGTTAATAGTGCTTATTAATAAGCTTATTAATAAGCTTATTAATAAGCGATTCCCATCTATTTATAAGCTTATTAATGGATCAGATTATTAAATACGCTTATTTATAAGCTTATTAACTGTCCGATTGGTTAATAAGCTTATTAATCGTTCATATTGATTAATAAGCTTATAAATAAGCGTATTTAATCGAGCGGATTGATTAAGAAGCTTATTAATCGATCGAGAACGATTAATATGCTTATTTATAAGCTTATTTTATGTGTCTGGTCGATTTTTATGGATATCGTTTATAAGCTTATTTAATAAGCTGTGATTCTTTTAGGTTTTAGATAAGATTTTTATGAATTGTGTGTTTTTTCGAGTTTCTTAGGTTTTAATGATGGATTCGAGCGATTCTAGTGGTCGTAGTGGTGTTGTTGATCCTTCAACGTTGGTTGATTTGACTAGTGATCAGACTAGTGTCGATCAAGGTTTGGATCTGCCATCCGAAAGCATTCTTTATAGTCTTGCGGATGAGATTTCAGCGTATGAACAAGATGGTGAAGAAGCGGAAGCTGCTAAGAGTAAGTTTTCTAGTTTTTAGTTTACCTTAGCATATGTTCCCAATGTATCATATATGTTAGCAACATATCATATATGATGTTGTTATTTTTATATAGATATGATAGCCATGTATCATATATGATGAGATGGCATTTATACATGATCTCATCGTTCTTTTCGGGCTTTAAATGCATAAAAATGTCATAAAATACCATATATATGCTTGTGTTTGTTTACTTGTGTATTTTAGGTACGGATATCGTGAAAAAGACAAAAGATCACAAGATACAAGGAAAAACGAACACGAGAAACGAAGCCGTACAATGAACCGGGCCCTAATCATGGAGATCATCAACAAATACCCTTGAAGACTTGAAGACAATACAAGATTGATCATCCAAGAATGAAGAAATGACACTTAAAACCCTTGTATATTAATAATTACAAGTTTGGTCCCTTAAGTTTGTCAAAATTGCAAAAAGGTCCTTCAACTTTGAAGAAATGGCAAGAATAGTCCCTCAACAATTTCAAAATGCCAATTATGGTCCCTCATGAAGTGAAAGACACATTGAAGACCTTTGAAGATCATCATTGTCCAAGAACAGCCCTTGAAATATCACAAAATGTCATAAACAACCCTTTGAAACATTTTGGAGAAGTTTGGTGCCAAAAGTGTCAAGTTGGGAAAGTATTTTGCAAAGGATAACACGTTTTTTAGGGCTGAAACCTTGTTTGCCACAATTTCCAAAAGATAAGGGCCAATATTGCACACTTTCAAACATTTAAACTAAAAACCCGCCTAACACATGTGTTTCCCCCAAATTAGGATCAAAAGCTGTTACTATTCACTTTCACCCTCCCCAGATTTTACCCCAACTTAACATGGGTTAAAAACCAATTCACTTGGCACACGTGTAATTCCCACACCCCAAAACCCTTCCCACGCCTAAACTACCCAATCCCATGCGTATGGACCCCACCCCCAAATACCCCGTCCACCAATAGGAACATTCCTTTGGCTCCAAGCACACTAACGTGTCCCAAATCAACAATAGAGATGCATTGCTTCCTCCCAAAGCAAAAAGGAACGGTTTAGATCAATTTGACACCTCAACCACCAAAAACGTGTAAAGGGTATTTTTGAGAATTTCTTGTATTAGGGTTTTGAGTTTTTAGCATTCTAGATTATTCTTAGCTTAGTATAAAAGGAGACTCCAGTATGTGGATGTCCCTTGTTCCAGTTTTAAAGCTTGCACATGTAATCCCTTTTTAAAGAAATAAAAGTTTCGTTTTTGATAAATTCAATTATAATTCCTTTTTATTGTTTTTTAAAGTTGAGTGTTGTGTGAAGCTTGATTCTGAGTTCCATCCTTGTTTGTTTCATTAATTTTGTGGTTCAAAAGTTTGTTAAGGTTTTGAGAAATTGAAAGATTTTTGGGAAGAAATTGTTCTAAGGAATTTTGTGTTAAGAGGTTTCATTAGTTAGTGGAATAGGGTTATTAAATCGTGTTTTGAAAGTTTGAAAAGTTTTGGTAAGGTTTAAGAAAGAAAAAGAAAGAAACAGATTAGTATAGTATATGCTTGTATTGCTTGGTTTTGTTTGATTTCTCTTAAACAGGATACAAGGGTGTTGTTGATCTAAGTCAGCCCCAACCCGAGTTGGTAAGGAGGTGACAAGGCTGTCACTAGGGCTTTAGATTGTAAAGCCCTAAGGTAAAATCACCTTTTACCTTTGAAAAAGTTCAAAAAGCAAGTTCATGTGATTTTGTATGATCTGGTTTGATTTTGTGATTAAGTTGCTTTATTTGTGTTTATGTGATGTCTTATGCATGTTAGTAGTTATATAATTCAATTTGGTTAGGTTTTATAAGGTTTTGATTTAAAAAGTTTCGTTTATAAGATTTAGAAGGGTGTTTGGCTACAAGGTTTAGCAGGGCTTTGATCTTAATTTTTGAGTTAAAAACGTGTTAGAGTTGCTAAAATAGGTTGAGTAAGCTAGGATATTAGTGTGTAGCAAATTTGGATCAAGTGTAAGCTATTTGGAGTGTTTAAAAAAGGAAAAGTGTGTTGAAAATCTGTGTATGCCAAATTTGCTTATTTTCATAAAATTGTGAGCTTGATTCTTTGAGTTCTGTTAAGATATAGGGTTAGTAAGTTATTGAAGCTGATTAAGTGCTATTTGGAGTAGTTGTGTGACAAATCTTGGTGTTTGAAGTTCATTAGGTTGCTAGAAATTTGCCAAAGAGTCCACTGTCCTAGTTCATTCATCACAGAGAATTGCATAGGCCTGTGTGTGCATGTGATCTATGATTTTTGTGTGGTAAGTGATTTGTAATTGCTTGTTTGAGACTCCTTGTGCTTCAATAAGCACAAGGGTGCCCTATTGTTCCAATACATCCAACAAATAAGCATAGGACCAAGTCCTCTTGGCTCAATCAAAAAGCAAAGACACTTAGTCATCTGCTAAGTGTTCATCATTGAACTTGGATACATTTTGAGCATAATTTGAGCATAATCAGTATTAAAAAAAGTGTAATTGGTTTGATTATAACAAGTTTACAAGGTTACTGGATTGATTCAAAAAGTTAAAAAAGTAAAAAGAAAAAACGGGCAAAAAGGGGGTTATATAGCCTCGAACCCTGGTCTCCACGCTCACAACACACACCTCTTACCGCTGCCCTAGGGACTTTGACTGGTAAGAGGTGGTGTAGTTTAATACTTAAGGTCATTTGGTTTCTAGCTTATTTTCTAAAGCCGTAGCTTAATCCCTCGTTTTCAGCTTATTTGATAAGCAAATTTCGTTTAGCTTATTTTTCCTGAGTTAGTAATAGGATTGTTGATTTTTCAAGCTTGGTTTGATATTTTTCCACTAATTAGATTATTTTTTAGAATTTATTTTTTAGACGTAGTTTAGAAAATCATTAAAAAATACCAAAAAGATTTTAAATTTTTAGGAAAAATAATTTTTAGCTTTTTAATATATATTTTGAGGTTTACATATAGTTTTGGTTTTATAAACTTTTATTTTTAATTTTATATTATTTTAAGGTTTTTTATAAACTTTAAACATTTTTATAAAATTATTAAAAAAGGTTTAGGAGCTTAAATTTGTGTTTTTCTCTTAGTTAGAATATTTTAAGTTTTTAGAAATTTTTTAGAATTAATTTTATAAACTTTTTATTTTTAGCAATATTTTAATATTATTTTAATATTAATTTTTCAAAATTTTATTTTTCTTTCTTTTTCATTTTTCTTAGGATCTTTATCTTTAATTAGGACCTTTTCCATTTTTAGAATAATTTTATAGCTTTTAGATTTATTTTTATAATTATTTTAAGTTTAACTAAGTTTTAATCATTTTTAATCATTTTTAGAGTTTTAAAAATAGTTTTAATAGGTTTTAATTTTTAGAAAATTACTTTTTAGTCTTCTAATAATATAAGTTAAGTGATTATTCAATAAAATCATATTTTAGACATTTTAATTAGTTATATTTAATTTTAGGGCTTTAATTAGCATTTAAAATTAAATATTTAATTAATAAAAGGTTTTAAAATATCTTTGTTGGATTTTTATCTTTATTTATATTATTTTAGACTTCTTTTTAGTCTTTTTAATTATTGATTTTGTTTTTGGTCTTAGTATAATAATTTTTTAATTTGGGTAGTTTTTTACGGCTTTATGTCTTTTACGTCGTAGTTTAATTTAAACGTAACCGTCTTTCATCTTCTCATCCCCATTCTTCTCAATATTAATCTCAAAGAAATACAAGTTAATTCACACACATAAGCCTCCTCGAGAACGAACTCACTTTTAGGGTCATTTACACACGGTTTTCCTAAATCGTCGTGCTTACCCTATATTATTGCCTTGTTTTCCTAAACAAGTGTAATTTTACAACTATCAAAATGACGCCGCTGCCGGGGAGGTGTGTTGTGCTTTAATTTGGAAACTTTTGTTTTTGATATTATCCATAAGTAGTATTTGTGTTAAGTGGAACTCCCTTAACACGTATTATCGGTTTTCTTGGTTTTTCTTGTACAAATATTATTAATATATTGTATTAAGTATCACAACCAATATACAATATCTCCAAAAGTGTGAAAACACAACCTTAATTGGGATTTGATCTCCTAATTATTGTATTCGAATCTCAAACAAAAAGAAAAGGCAAAAATAGATAAATACTTTCGAGAAGCTCGATTTTGAAAAATACAAACTATAAGGTGGGTATAAGGCGGGTATTATAAAATATACCCTAAGGAAAAAGGCTCTTAAGTGCTTCGCGCCGCCTCGTTTCCCCGCTTGCTTGTGAGTATTTTGACATTGAAGGCTAATCGAGGGTTTTGCCGCCCAAAGTATTAATACGTATACTATATTTGCTTGGTTTCTTTGTGATTAAACCCTCGTGAACAATTTGGTTTTCACCAAAGTTCTAAAGTCATTCGAAGGCGTTCACTCCACGTGATCGTTTTCATTCCTTTGAGGCTTCTTTAATCAAGAGTTTGATTCGAGGAGAGATTTTGTAGATTGTTGTCTACGAAGATACACCAAAATCCAAAAAATTAAATATCATCAAAAACTCAAAAAAAATTGAAAATCCACAAAACAACCAAAAAGAATCTTCTTTGCTCACCTCCCATTCTTCGTGAAGTTTATGATCACTCGTAATCAAGCTAAACGAGCTCGTAAACGTCTTCAAAAGCAAGCAAATCAAGGATCGTTGATTGTTGAAGAACCTCCAATTGTTGAACCTATTGTAGAACAAGAAGTCGTCATGGCTAATCGTACTATGATGGAGTTGCTACAAGCACCCACCGAGGGTTTTGGAGAGGCCATTGTTATTCCCGCCATCCTTGCGGAGAATTTCGAGATTAAGACGGGTTTAATGTCGATGCTACAAGCAAACAAATTTCAAGGTCACGAGAAAGACAACCCGCATTACCATATTAGGAATTTCAACCGTCTCACCGCCACTAGCAAATTCAAGGATGTTCCACATGACGCCATTAAGATGATGTTGTTTCCATATTCGTTGGATGGTCCCGCAAAAATTTGGCTCGAGAAGGAACCGCCAAATTCGATTTTGACATGGGCCGATCTCGTTTCTAAGTTTGTGAACAAGTTTTTTCCACCATCTAAAACAACACACTTAAAAAATGAGATTTCACGATTTGTGCAACGTAATAATGAAAGTTTTTCAATGGCATGGGAACGATTTAAAGAGATGTTACATGAATGTCCTCACCATGATTTTTCGGAATTGCATCAAATTGATACTTTTTATAATGGGCTTAATGATCATGAACGAGATTATTTGAATGCCGCCGCGGGTGGTAATTTTTTGTGCAAGACGACAAATGAGGCTTTACAAATCATTGAAAATCGATCTAAGGTTTATAGCCCTCGTAACACACCGATTGTTGCCAATATGGGTTCGTCATCTTCGTCACAATCGTCTCGTAGCATTAATGCCTTACATGATGAAGCTAATGAGGAAAATCGGTTTTTTGATAGATTTGCTAATCTAATGTCCCATTGGAAGGCTCAAGAAGCTTCCAATTCCGCTTCGGTTAAAGCGGTTGCTAAGAGTTGTTTATCTTGTGGGGGAGCTCATGATCTTTCCGAGTGCATTACCGCGGATGGTAACACTTCGAGTGCTTACGTAGCAACGGGAACTTACAACCAAAACGGCCAAGGTTCCCGCCAAAATCAAGCTCCACCAAACCAAAATGTTAACAATTATCGAAACAACAACCAAGGTAATTACCAAGGCAACACACGCAATTACAACAAAGGGAATTATCAAAGTGGGAATGGACAAATCTCTAATCAAAACCAAAACCGTGATTTTCAAAACACTACACAAGGTTTTCAAAATGCTCACACGAAAAATTTGCAAGGAGAATTTTTGGATTATGCAAAAGCAAATGATGCTAAATTTGATAATATGCAACGTGAGATGATTAGCTTAAGGTCCGAGTTGAAAAACGAGCTTAAAAATGAACTTGCTAATGAACTTAAAACTCATGCAAATAAAATGGAAGGAAATGTCCAACGTCTTCAACAAAACCAACAAAAGATGGAATTAGGACAACATGAGATTAAGCAAGAGTTATTGAAAGCGGATGCTAGGCAATCAAAATTTGAGGACCGAATGGCTAAGATGTTTGAAGCTATCATGTGTAAGCCCTCTTCTTCGGGTGGTCTTCCTAGTGATACCATTAACAACCCGAGGGGAGAATTGAAGGTTGTTACTACACGAAGTGGTAAAACTTTCAAAGAACCAATCTCTCGTCCAAGTACTTCTACGGAGAAGGAAATCGAGAAAGAACCCGAGGTGATGGTCGAAAAGGAGCATATTACAATCCCACGAAGTACCGCTCAAACCACACCTACGGTTGAACCAATACCAATTGTGGAACCCGAGTTTCCAAGGCCGTTGCCTAATGACCAACCCACACCACCTTTACCCTACCCTTCGAGACGTAACAAAGAGAAAGCACAAGAAAGGAACAATTATCAATTTGAGCTATTTATGAAAATGTTTCGTGATTTGCATTTTAACATAAGTTTTGCCGATGCTTTAATCATGATGCCTCGATTCGCTGCAAACTTCAAAAGTATGCTTAACAACAAAGAGAAGTTACAACAAACGTCTAGTTGTTCATCGGTTTTTCTAAGCCGCATACCACAAAAAGTCGGTGATCCCGGTAAATTTTTGATTCCGTGTGCTATTCAAGATATGGAGGAATGCTACGCCTTGGCCGATCTTGGCGCTAGTATTAATTTAATGCCTCTCGAGATTTTCAAATCGCTTTCGCTTCCGGCTCTTACTCCTTCGAACATGTCTATCGAGATGGCCGATCATTCTACGATCATGGCATGTGGAGTAGCCGAGGACGTTTTCGTTAAAGTCGGAAAGTTTTACTATCCCGTTGACTTTATCGTTGTAGACATTCCCATCGATCGAAAAGTTCCTCTCATTTTGGGTCGTTCATTTTTGGATACATCAAGAGCACTTATCGATGTTCATGCTCGAAAAATCACCCTTCGTTTAAATGAGGAAGAACTTGTCATCAATGCAACACAAAACTCCAATCTTTCTCATGTCTATTCTATTGCAACTTTAAACCATGGTGACTCGACCAATGTCATTTGCAAAGAATTTTCACCAAGAGTTTTAGGGAATGTCTCCAAAAACAATTTACCATTTCCTCCGCCGGTGGAGGTTATGAGTACAAAACCTACAAAGAAGAAACCATCAATACTTGAATCAAAAAATCCTTCGCCTCATCTCGAACCTTCATTCTTGAAAAGTGTTGATAAGTTGCCGGTTTCTACGGAAGATCTTTCGGATGATGAATATGTTGACCCCAATGGGGAGGTTTTCTTCGTCGATAAACGTTTTGAGAACTTGCCACCACCAAAACCAAAACGGTTTCAAAATGTGAGAATTTTTAGTGTAACTAACATCGTCTTAGAAACACCGAATATTTTCGACATAATCAAAAAGGGTTTTCATAAGGAGAGTTTAAAAGATAACAAAGGAAATGATCTTAAATGTGATTTAATTGATTTTTCTACAAATCTAACTCCGTCATCACCACGTGATTTGAGTGCTACAAACTCGTCTACTCCTTTTGACGATGTTTTGTGTGGTCTTAGTATGGGGGAAGCCCCTAATGTTCCCTCATCCTTGTCCACCGAGGACGAGATATTCGATCCCGGAATTTCATATAAAGGGAAATCTCGGTCTTCCACCGATGCAATAAATGGAAACTATATCTATTTGCTTGGTACGAGTCTACCTCGAGTAGCTCAAACGTTTGTCATACCAATTGTCTCACCCTTCTACTTCTCTTCTATTTTCTTCAAACTCTTTGAGTTTATGGCACATGTTGGAGTGGTGTTAATTTGTTTTTCCAATGGAAACGAGAACGCCATTTTCGACCCCGGTATTTTGCATCATTTAAGGACTTAGTCCTTTATACCGGTTGCTTTTTGGGCCTTGTTTATCATGTAAGCCCCATCAAAAATTGACCACACCATGATTTTTCCCTAATGTTCACATTTTAAGGGGATCGAGTCGAGCTCATGACTCGGTAATCAAAAACGAGGTGCCTCGTGGGGGAGATCCCATGCTTATCTTTATGCTTATTATTCACTAATAAGGGGACTTGTACCCTTCCAACTCGTTGTCTCGTGGTTGTTTATGATTGTGTTATCTAGATCATCATCATCATCTACGATTGAAGACTCTCGTGTTCGTTTACGTGAGCCTCCATCGTTCGTTTGAAGAAGTTTTTCTCGAATCCATGACATATCCTTTATTGTTCTAACAATTATCTTTTAGCATAATTAATAAACGGCTTTAGATATATTGTTGATCACCCTTTCCATGCTAGATCCTAAGCATTCGAATCTTCGTCTCTAGTATGGGGGTGCTCCACCTTTAGACTCGAAACATTGAGGACAATGTTTACTTTTAGTATGGGGGGGTGAATAGGTACTTGCTTTGCTACGCCCTCACGTTTTCCAACTTTCAATGTTTTGTTTTGCTAATAAGGCTAAAAATGGCCAAATTTTAAAATTTTTCTTAGTTTTCATAAGTGTTTTTAAGACACGAATGTATATTTTCCGATGGATAGAATAAGAGTTAATTTTTGACTTGATGGGCATTTGGAGCCATTTACATTCCTTAACCCGCTCAATTCAAGTTTTGCTAGACTTTTATATAGGGAGCTTTAAAACGCGAAAGTCTTAATTCATTCGGGTTAAGAACAAGAACTTTTCGCAAGTTCCTATAATTGATTCTAGAAAGTCACTTATCAAGGGAACTATAAAACGCATTCTCTAAACTTGAAAAAGTCCAAGAAAGTGCAAGATCCTATAGGTGGCTTGAAAACCCAAAACTTTGATTTGATATAGTCTTAATGAAAGCTAATCCAAATTTGGCTTAATTTTGACTTGCATGGCTAAGTATTCACGAGTCTCTTTAATTAGAGGTCTTTATATAGTGAAGAACGAGAAATGATAGAGTTAGACAAGTGATCATGCTAAACGTAGAACATGAATGTGTTCTTTCAAAAACTCATATGTTTTTAATTGTGGCTTTTTCTTCCCATAAGATCAATGCATTAGGAATAAATCATAATTGCAATAAGTAAGGTCGTACGATTTGAAAAGTTACTTAGCCTCTAGCGCAAGATCGTTTAAAAGTTGCTCGGGGTTGAATAGAGTTCATAGCCAAGGCATAACTTATTGAAGCGGGACGCGAAAATTGGCGATCATCCAAAAAGGCCCTAACAAGGCATGAGGAGCTCTATTTTTGCTAAAGATCCAAAGATGATGTGAAGTATCATTATTCCAAAATCAATATGAAGGATCGAGACACACGACGAGAAGCTATTACTCCCCTAAAGAATGGAGAAAGTCTATCCAAAAAGACCCTAACAAGGTATGAGGATAAATATATCCAAGTCCGAAAAGGAGGCGGATCGTTGTATATCAAAATCCAAAGTAAAGATTGAAGAAAAATGATGAAGTCGTGGTCCTATATGAAGAATCTCTCAAAAACGTCAAGTGAAGAAATTCCAAATATATGAAGAGAAGACCATTATTTCAAGAACGTCTTCCCAAGATTTGAAGTATGAAGTACATGCCAAATATCGGTCCGAGAAAGGTCTCAAATCGTGAAACGAGTTATGCCAAGATATGAACTTAAGGAGATACACGAGAAGCCGTTTTAAAAGATTTTGTCCTTCGGCTAACTATTGATCAAATCGTGCTACTTTGCTTTCGGACTAATAACTACTCAAATAAGTCAATATGAATCACTTGTGATCCATGACAAATAGATAAAAAATGCTAGTAACCCATTTCCTTTTATAATAACTAGGATTGCGGGGAGAAAAAGTATTACACAATTTGAACGTATGAGTAGTGTTAGCATTGTGACTTGTACCAACAATGATCTTGTTTTTGCACTTAGCATGGAATGTATGACAATCAAGGATGACGAAATTTACTCTAAGGAACGTTAACTTGTTTCTATTCTTTGACCCTAAAAGTCACCTTTTGGTGATGAAAATCATACATTATGTCTTTACTCGTCATCGTAGTATGTTGCAAGTCTTTTACTTTTTAATAAAGGTTAATAAAATTGAACTTTGGTGATGCTTAGATACTTTATTCTAGCATTGCGTGAGGGCACGGCAATGGCTTAGTATGGGGGAGTGATGAGATGGCATTTATACATGATCTCATCGTTCTTTTCGGGCTTTAAATGCATAAAAATGTCATAAAATACCATATATATGCTTGTGTTTGTTTACTTGTGTATTTTAGGTACGGATATCGTGAAAAAGACAAAAGATCACAAGATACAAGGAAAAACGAACACGAGAAACGAAGCCGTACAATGAACCGGGCCCTAATCATGGAGATCATCAACAAATACCCTTGAAGACTTGAAGACAATACAAGATTGATCATCCAAGAATGAAGAAATGACACTTAAAACCCTTGTATATTAATAATTACAAGTTTGGTCCCTTAAGTTTGTCAAAATTGTAAAAAGGTCCTTCAACTTTGAAGAAATGGCAAGAATAGTCCCTCAATAATTTCAAAATGCCAATTATGGTCCCTGATGAAGTGAAAGACACATTGAATACCTTTGAAGATCATCATTGTCCAAGAACAGCCCTTGAAATATCACAAAATGTCATAAACAACCCTTTGAAACATTTTGGAGAAGTTTGGTGCCAAAAGTGTCAAGTTGGGAAAGTATTTTGCAAAGGATAACACGTTTTTTAGGGCTGAAACCTTGTTTGCCACAATTTCCAAAAGATAAGGGCCAATATTGCACACTTTCAAACATTTAAACTAAAAACCCGCCTAACACATGTGTTTCCCCCAAATTAGGATCAAAAGCTGTTACTATTCACTTTCACCCTCCCCAGATTTTACCCCAACTTAACATGGGTTAAAAACCAATTCACTTGGCACACGTGTAATTCCCACACCCCAAAACCCTTCCCACGCCTAAACTACCCAATCCCATGCGTATGGACCCCACCCCCAAATACCCCGTCCACCAATAGGAACATTCCTTTGGCTCCAAGCACACTGACGTGTCCCAAATCAACAATAGAGATGCATTGCTTCCTCCCAAAGCAAAAAGGAACGGTTTAGATCAATTTGACACCTCAACCACCAAAAACGTGTAAAGGGTATTTTTGAGAATTTCTTGTATTAGGGTTTTGAGTTTTTAGCATTCTAGATTATTCTTAGCTTAGTATAAAAGGAGACTCCAGTATGTGGATGTCCCTTGTTCCAGTTTTAAAGCTTGCACATGTAATCCCTTTTTAAAGAAATAAAAGTTTGGTTTTTGATAAATTCAATTATAATTCCTTTTTATTGTTTTTAAAAGTTGAGTGTTGTGTGAAGCTTGATTCTGAGTTCCATCCTTTGTTTGTTTCATTAATTTTGTGGTTCAAAAGTTTGTTAAGGTTTTGAGAAATTGAAAGATTTTTGGGAAGAAATTGTTCTAAGGAATTTTGTGTTAAGAGGTTTCATTAGTTAGTGGAATAGGGTTATTAAATCGTGTTTTGAAAGTTTGAAAAGTTTTGGTAAGGTTTAAGAAAGAAAAAGAAAGAAACAGATTAGTATAGTATATGCTTGTATTGCTCGGTTTTGTTTGATTTCTCTTAAACAGGATACAAGGGTGTTGTTGATCTAAGTCAGCCCCAACCCGAGTTGGTAAGGAGGTGACAAGGCTGTCACTAGGGCTTTGGATTGTAAAGCCCTAAGGTAAAATCACCTTTTACCTTTGAAAAAGTTCAAAAAGCAAGTTCATGTGATTTTGTATGATCTGGTTTGATTTTGTGATTAAGTTGCTTTATTTGTGTTTATGTGATGTCTTATGCATGTTAGTAGTTATATAATTCAATTTGGTTAGGTTTTATAAGGTTTTGATTTAAAAAGTTTGGTTTATAAGATTTAGAAGGGTGTTTGGCTACAAGGTTTAGCAGGGCTTTGATCTTAATTTTTGAGTTAAAAACGTGTTAGAGTTGCTAAAATAGGTTGAGTAAGCTAGGATATTAGTGTGTAGCAAATTTGGATCAAGTGTAAGCTATTTGGAGTGTTTAAAAAAGGAAAAGTGTGTTGAAAATCTGTGTATGCCAAATTTGCTTATTTTCATAAAATTGTGAGCTTGATTCTTTGAGTTCTGTTAAGATATAGGGTTAGTAAGTTATTGAAGCTGATTAAGTGCTATTTGGAGTAGTTGTGTGACAAATCTTGGTGTTTGAAGTTCATTAGGTTGCTAGAAATTTGCCAAAGAGTCCACTGTCCTAGTTCATTCATCACAGAGAATTGCATAGGCCTGTGTGTGCATGTGATCTATGATTTTTGTGTGGTAAGTGATTTGTAATTGCTTGTTTGAGACTCCTTGTGCTTCAATAAGCACAAGGGTGCCCTATTGTTCCAATACATCCAACAAATAAGCATAGGACCAAGTCCTCTTGGCTCAATCAAAAAGCAAAGACACTTAGTAATCTGCTAAGTGTTCATCATTGAACTTGGATACATTTTGAGCATAATTTGAGCATAATCAGTATTAAAAAAAGTGTAATTGGTTTGATTATAACAAGTTTACAAGGTTACTGGATTGATTCAAAAAGTTAAAAAAGTAAAAAGAAAAAACGGGCAAAAAGGGGGTTATATAGCCTCGAACCCTGGTCTCCACGCTCACAACACACACCTCTTACCGCTGCCCTAGGGACTTTGACTGGTAAGAGGTGGTGTAGTTTAATACTTAAGGTCATTTGGTTTCTAGCTTATTTTCTAAAGCCGTAGCTTAATCCCTCGTTTTCAGCTTATTTGATAAGCAAATTTCGTTTAGCTTATTTTTCCTGAGTTAGTAATAGGATTGTTGATTTTTCAAGCTTGGTTTGATATTTTTCCACTTATTAGATTATTTTTTAGAATTTATTTTTTAGACGTATTTTAGAAAATCATTAAAAAATACCAAAAAGATTTTAAATTTTTAGGAAAAATAATTTTTAGCTTTTTAATATATATTTTGAGGTTTACATATAGTTTTGGTTTTATAAACTTTTATTTTTAATTTTATATTATTTTAAGGTTTTTTATAAACTTTAAACATTTTTATAAAATTATTAAAAAAGGTTTAGGAGCTTAAATTTGTGTTTTTCTCTTAGTTAGAATATTTTAAGTTTTTAGAAATTTTTTAGAATTAATTTTATAAACTTTTTATTTTTAGCAATATTTTAATATTATTTTAATATTAATTTTTCAAAATTTTATTTTTCTTTCTTTTTCATTTTTCTTAGGATCTTTATCTTTAATTAGGACCTTTTCCATTTTTAGAATAATTTTATAGCTTTTAGATTTATTTTTATAATTATTTTAAGTTTAACTAAGTTTTAATCATTTTTAATCATTTTTAGAGTTTTAAAAATAGTTTTAATAGGTTTTAATTTTTATAAAATTACTTTTTAGTCTTCTAATAATATAAGTTAAGTGATTATTCAATAAAATCATATTTTAGACATTTTAATTAGTTATATTTAATTTTAGGGCTTTAATTAGCATTTAAAATTAAGTATTTAATTAATAAAAGGTTTTAAAATATCTTTGTTGGATTTTTATCTTTATTTATATTATTTTAGACTTCTTTTTAGTCTTTTTAATTATTGATTTTGTTTTTGGTCTTAGTATAATAATTTTTTAATTTGGGTAGTTTTTTACGGCTTTATGTCTTTTACGTCGTAGTTTAATTTAAACGTAACCGTCTTTCATCTTCTCATCCCCATTCTTCTCAATATTAATCTCAAAGAAATACAAGTTAATTCACACACATAAGCCTCCTCGAGAACGAACTCACTTTTAGGGTCATTTACACACGGTTTTCCTAAATCGTCGTGCTTACCCTATATTATTGCCTTGTTTTCCTAAACAAGTGTAATTTTACAACTATCAATATACTATCATATATGTTCTCTAATTTAAGATATATTATACATGGTACATCATATATGATAGATGTCTATCATATATGATGTTTACATGATATGCGATATGTTTATCTAGTATTTGTAATTATATATGTTTTTTTTGTAAGGTTGAATGCTGTGCATACTCCTGAGTCGTATATCACTCATTCCAACTTTGATACTCCTGGTGGTATTGTTTACTACATTCCAAAAGTGACAGCCGAGTTTTTACTTGTTAAAGGGAACGAGTACGATTCAGTTGAGCATTGTATTGCTGCTTACAGGAAGTATGCAGTAAAAGCTGGTTTTGTTGTTAGGAAATCGTGTCATAAAAGGTTACGGAGAAGGATTGTAAAGCAAAAGTATTTGGTTTGCAATAGGAAGGGTTCCCCCAAGGATATATATGTAGACACCCTAGATTTGGAGAATGGTTACAACCAAATGAGGCATTCAAATCTGCATATCACCGGTTGTAAAGCTCGTGATGTGTTTGACTTGATCCCTGGTACAACGAAGTTCAAGTTGAGTGTATTCGATACTATCCACAATCATGAGCTTGAACGCGAGGAGTACAAGCATCTGTCTAAGAATCAGAGGCAGTTAACATACGCGGAGCAAGTGTTTATTGTTAAGGCTGCGAGTGTGAATATAGGTGCTACAAGAGCTCATCACCTTCTGACCGGGATCAAGGGTTCTTATCTTCTCGTTCACGGTACTACCATTGACTTCAAGAACTTCTTCCGTAGCGTCAACTGTTACATCGGGGACCATGACGCGCAGATGTTGATAAACAAGATGGAGAAGAGGAAGGAGTACGTTGCTGATTTTTCTTTTGATTATTTGGTTAACAAGGCTGAGCTTATTGGCTTATTCTAGGCTGATGAAGTGTCCAAGTACAACTACAAGGAGTTCTATGATGTTGTCTCTTTTGATGCTACGTTTAAGACAAACAAGTACAAAATGGTATTTGTTCCTTTTACGACGATTGACAACCATAGGAAGTGTGTTACGGTTGCTGCTGGTTTGCTCAAGTTCGAGACCACGAAATCCTATGTTTGGTTACTTAAACCTTTCATCAAAGCGTTTGGTAAAGCACCTAGTATAGTAGTGACTGATCAAGATAAGGCGATGAGGAATGCCATTGAAGCCGAGTTTGTTGGTACAAAGCATAGGTTGTGTATGTGGCATATCACGCAGAAACTTCCAGCGAAGGTACTTTTTTTAAGACTGGTATCATATATGATGAAGTAGTATCATATATGTTGTTTGAGTAGTATCATATATGTTGAAGTAGCATCATATATGATGTGAGAACAGCATTTGATTCAAAGCATTTGGTTTTTGTTTTGTTTTGTGGTCTTGTTATCATACTTTATAGTTTTGATTCATGTTACCTTTGTTGCAGATATGTGAGAAAGTATACAACGAGACAAATTTTAGAGAGAAGTTGAACCAGATTGTGTCGAACATGTACATTGGTCCCGAGGAGTTTGATACCAGATGGGGTGATCTGATGACATAGTTTAATTTGAAGGAACATAAGTGGTTGACGAAGATGTATGATATGCGTTCAACTTGGATCCCTGCTTACTTTTCGGACTTGCCGTTGTATGGACTGATGAGGACTACGTCTAGACTAGAGAGCGAGAATAGTTTCTTCTCCCACTTTACCAATTCTAGCTCGACGCTTATGAACTATATGAATTGCTTTGAGACGGCGATGGAGAAGCAAAGGAGCGTTCAAGAGAGAATGGACCATAATACATTGGAGACTGTTCCAAAGTTCAGGACTCTACTCAAGATTGAGAAACATGCTGCCATGGTTTACACTCGTACTCTGTTTGAATTGGTTCAGAAAGAGATTTTCGTTGGATTGTGGTATTGCCAGATAGATGCTAAGAGTGCGGCCGAGGGATCCGAGGTTTCTGTTATCAAAGTGAGGCATTTTGTTTATGAAGAGCCTGGTAAGAAGAACAAGAAGAAAACGAAGGATAATGTTTCTGATAAGGCTAAAGTTGGTGATTCTTCAAAGAATGTGATAGAGAATGAAAATGACAATGATAAGGAGAAGGATAACGAAGATGATGAGGTTGATATGTTTACCAGAGAAGATGGTTTGTACAAGGTAATGTGATTTATTGGTTGATAATATTTTTTACTTTTTTTGATATATCATATATGTTAAGTACATGTTATCATATATGATATTCACTGCTTTGTTTTGTTTCCCAGGTCTTGCGCAACGTAGATGATGGTTCAGTTATTTGTACATGCCAGTTGTTTATGAGGGTTGGGATATTATGCAGGCATATTTTTTGTGTGTTCAAGAACGCCAACATCGAGATGATAACTTAACAATACATTCTTAGGCGTTAGACCAAGAACCTCATCCCTGCTGTGTTGAGGAACAAGAGGAACAGGTATGGGGAGAAGAATGTTGTTGTCGAGAATTATGCGAGCGAGGCGAGATCTATTGTTGATCACTGTGTGCATTTGTTGAGCAAAGACGAGCCTAGGTTGGGTGCTTTTGTTGAGAAGTTGAAGCAGTTGAAATTGATGTTGAAGCGGATTGCCCGAATCCCCCATCTAAGAGGAAGGTTGACTGTTTGGAGCAGCTTGTTGGTTTCTCTCATCCGCCGGTACGTTTGGTTGATAATCTAGGTGTTGCAAGCCCTAGAGGCCGTCCAGGACGTCTAAAGCGGCGTATTAAAGGTGGAAAAGAGAAAGATATCGAGAAAAGCAAGAAGAACAAGAATTCATGTTCGGTGTGCGAAGGTACTGATCATAACAAGAGGACTTGCACTGGTAAGCGATTGGAGGAAGTCGTTGTCGAGGATCCACCTGTTGCATATGCAAGTACGAGTTGATGAAGTTGAATAGAAGAAGATTTGTTTGTTTTAGGATTTTTTTTCCGTTTTATTTTACTGTTTGCAGTTTCTGAACATGTCATTATGATGTATGATGTTATTTCGTCTTGATCACTTTGATTCATGAGAAGTTGTTTTGATACTCTATTTTTTTGGATAATCATATGTCAATGAGTCATGAGAAGTTGTGTTTAAGCCCTTAGTTTTTTTTTAGTTTGTTTGCTTTTGTCAGTTTACAAGTTTTTTTGGACTATCAGATATGATACTAATGTATCATATATGTTAAGTTGTCAACACATCATATATGATATGTATGTATCAAATATGATAGTTTTTATGACACTAATGTTACTTCTTTCTAGAATTTCGTTTCCAGAGCAAGTGTGTTTTTACAATTTTTTTGGACTATCATATATGAAACTAATTTTTCATATATGATAGTTTTGTTTGTAACAGTTTACATGTTTTTCAATATGCTTCTATTCTTTATAAATTTAATACAAGAACAATACATATGAAACAAAAGATTCATGTTACTTCCATTTCATAATAAAAAATTCGACGGGTTACAAGTTAAAACAAGTTGAATCCACAAAATGTGGTACATCCTACTTTACCGCCAGCAACTTGTCTTCCCTATGATTCCATCCAAGTGTTTTCCAATTGTACGTCAGGTGTAGGCGACATGACTCAGGGGTAGTCGGACTAATGGATTCCTATTAACCGATCCACGATCTACGACCAGTTGACCCCAAGCTTAGAGCAACCCATCATGGGTTCTCTTGCATGCCGCGTACTCCTTTTTCCATTGGATAAGCCATCTAACTTCTTCTAATCTAAATCAATTCACTAATCTTTTTGCCTAGCCTAATGTTCTAGTGGGTTAAGCGTTAAAGCTTATTAAGGTATGCTCCATGACTCGAGGGTAGTTGGACTAATGGATGCCTATTAACCGATCCATGATCTACGACTAGTTGACCCCAAGTTTGGAGCAACCCACCATGGGTTCTCCTGCATGTCGCGTACCCCTTTCCCAGTGGATAGGCTAAGCAAAGCGAAAGTCTTAAAAAGAAATCTAAATTATTACAGACCAAATTAAAAATAAAAGTCTTAAACTGTATTGTCATTTTTCTTTTCTTCTTCAGATGGCGCTCTTGGCGACATCTCTGTCTTGTTCCTCCTTTCTTGCTTTGATTGCCTCTTTGATAACCTTTGTCTTGGCTGGTTGCATCTGGTGGGTTTTGCAAATTCATAAGCTTCATCGGTTACCTGCTGCCTCTGAGTGTTCTTCTCATGTGAAATATCTTTGCAGCGATCCTGAACCTTAGCTTTAGTATTTCCTTCCTTTGCTTATCTAAATCACTCGGGAAGTCTAAAAGCCAACCTTTTGCACTTTCTCCCTCATAGTGCTCCATGTGCATCATTACAAACACACCACAATCGACGTCGTTGTGCATCATTCCCCACTTTGGTCTAATGATTGTATGCTTCTTGAGTTTTTTCGTCATCTTGTGTTGGACGCTCTCAAGATACATCATAAACATTTTCATTTGCAAAACAAGCCCCAAGTTTATCATATTCTTTGGTGTGTTATTTTTTTTAAATGCTTCTGAGATGCACATATGTTCATTTTTTTTAGTTTATTTATGTATTTAGTGACTTACAAGTAGGCCACAATACGCCTGGACTTGCTTTCATATGTGTTGGCGACTTTTGAGTTGTCGATGATTGACACAACGCCGTTGATGAGGTTAAAGAAAACCAAGTAGTAGTGCTGGTGAGAGATGACAGGGAAGAACACCTGCAGAGTTTTTATAAGTTATATTTTTTGAATCTATTGTAAACTGTAATATCATATATGTTCTAATCATACTGCTTTTGATTGCATGTCACTCATCATATATGATAAGGTTTTATCATATATGTTATACTTTTTTTATCATATATGTTAATCAAGTGTTTACCAGATCTACACTCTTCAACTTCAACAAGTCCTCATCTTCTCCCATGGAGGTTCTCATGTTTTCTTCAAATTTTTAAAACTGCTTGTGGACGTCATACTGTCCGTTTGGCAGCTTCCAATCAAACATGTTTGCTCTCTGTATTGCATAATCAACAAGATATTTTTTTGTTTTAGTTTCTGGACGTAATTTTGTTTTTAGAAACATATATGATGTAAGATGTACTTACAATCTTAGTTGACATGAAGTATTGTTTCTTCTTTCTCCCTCCTGTGCGTGTGCGTTCTTCAAAGTTTAGAACTTTTGAGTAGGTGTCGATGACAGCTGCATCTACCTTGAGACCCGGAGCCATTGTCTGCATGTTGTCCCTCATGCAAGCATAATTATGGTCCGCTGACTCGAATATGAAATCCCTGCAAACATAGTTCAATTACTTTTTATCATATATATATATGATCCTACTTTAATGATAATTAGTTTGTTAGTGTTTTAGCTTTTACTTACAGGCCCTCATTAGTCATTGAGAACAAACTCTCGCCTATCATCAACTTTGCTACAGTGAGCTTTCCCTATGCTGGTGCTTTCTTGTTTATGTAGTTTGAAACGAGCAAGCGGGATGTCCTCTTTTGTACTTTGGCAGCCTCATCTTCTTCTACCATCATCACTATCTGCTTAGGTGTTGTTTCAGGAGTTTTTGTGATTTGGCTGAAAGATGGTGTTGTTTTGAGAGATTTTGGTTGCCTCGTACCTCTTGTTTTCCTTTTCGCCATCTCGTCTTCCTCCAGCTTCTTTTTTTGGCTTTCAATTGCTTGGCGTACCAACTCCATGCAATACCGGTCCAGGTACTCATCAAATTCTGGGTCGTTTTCAAACTCCCCGGACAATGGCTCGTCTATGTAAATAGTCTTAAGAGTCTCGGCCAACATCGCTGCTTCTTTATGTTGGAAACTCACTTTATGTGACGACATTTAAGAATTCCCATTACTTATCATAGTCACACACGTTTAGACTAGACTAGGTTCGTTGTATAGTTTATGTTGTGTGTGTTGCTATATATACCCCTACTTAGCTTCCAAGGAGGGGTGTTGCTTGTCCTTTTTATTATTATCAATACATTTTCTACTTTCACATTCAACCTCTCTTCTCTCTCTCTAAACCAACAATGGCTACCACCACCATATTCCACCATGTTAGACCACCGGATAGCTTTTAGCAAATCTACAATTGGTATCAGAGCCTCGGTTCCATCCTTGGATCGTGTTCATGTTTCTGATTTTGGTGGTCTAAAATTTTTTTTTGGTCTCGAATCTGTTCTAATGTTTTTGTCACGATGTTAGTGTTTGCTGTCCACATAGTCACAAAATTTTTGTCATATTGTTCTTGTGTTTTGTTTTCAACCAATGGTTACTGGTCCATAGTAAAAGTTATGAATCTGGTCAAGGTCAACAGTCCTGGTGGTTACTATTTATGGTTTCATTTTTTCGAGATTTGGTGTTTTTAAGATCTGGTTTCACGTTATTCATCATTCATGGTCCAAAAGTTCAAGATCTGGTTTCAAACACCTTTGTTTCTTTTTAGATTTGACACACAACTATGATGTTATTAAACAGATTTTTTTTCCAGTTTTCTGGGTTCATCTTGAAGATGAACTGATATGAAGATTAGAAAAGGACACAGATCTAAAAAATCACGGAAATAGTACTTTTTGGATCAGATCTTCAGATTGCGAAATCATGATCCTCGCCAAGTTGCGAAATCTCAGATTTCAAGTTGCGAAATTTCAGTTTTGAAGTTGCGAAATTTCAGATTTGAAGTTGCGAAATCTGTTAGATTTAAAGTTGCGAAATCATGTTAATTGCGAAATCAGTATGTTGAAAAAGAAAATCTAAAATGAGACCATGTACTGTATGCTCACCCATATCAACTCGGTATTTACCGAGTTGACTCGGTCTAACTCAGCGAGTCTTGACCCCTGTCATCAGTCAGCTATCCATAACTAATCTCAATCAACTCTCAAAACCGTGACTCGATCTATCTAATCCCCTCGTCTCTATCACCACATCTTCACCATCAATCTAATCTAATCCATCTACAGCTCAAGACTTAACTAAAATTGATCTCAGATTTATATTCGTGTTTGCACATGCATGACGAGATCTATTAATGATCTAAATACACGAATCATATATCATCATAGATCTGTGTTGGGTTTATTCCACAACTAATATACGAATTAAATGAAGGATTTATAACATCTTTTTGTCATAACCAATTCATTCATTCGTTTCAACCCAAAATCGATATGCACTCAAAACCAATTCATTCATTTGATATTTGAATAAAAATAATGACTTATAACAATTGTGTTAAAATCATCATTTTTTCGGTATGATGCAAAAAACATAAATCGAATCACATGCATGATCCTAGTTAACCTTACCCGAGATCTTTACAAGACCTAGAAGCCTTTAAACAGATTCGTACACTCTTGGCTGAGTATGATTCGTTTTATGTGAAGATCGACAAGGTGATAACAGTTTGGGTTCGATTATGTTTGATGAGATGGGAGTTTTTTGTGTGTTTTGGATAAGATGAATGGAGGGACGGAGTAAACAAGGTGGAGGTGTGAGAGAAGTTTGGTGGGGGCGGAAGTTTCTAGGAGAGGAGATTAGGGTTAATTGTGAGTTATGTTAGGGTTTGACCCCATATATACCAATAAACCAAATTGGATGGACCGGGTTCTACATATTGAAAAGTGGACCGGGCACAAGTAATGTTGGGCTCGAATTTTTTTGGGCCACATTCTTTTGGGCCGACTGTCTTATTTGGGCAATGACAACATTGGTCACACGTTTGCTACAAAGAATATACATTGTGACAATGTTTTAATAAAATTATTTTTTCAAAATATTACTTATCATTTTTTAAAATGATGTTATTTTGATTAATGGTTTTAAAAAGTGATGTGACAAAGTGACGTGACAATTGTGACGAGAATTTATTTGAAACACGACCAATGAAAAATTGGGCGATTTTTTAGTGGCTACAGATTTTGTTTGATCGGGTATTAATTACGTGACGTTGAAGACAGATTTTTCGAAGGCGTGTACTTATTTTATCTTTTAAAAGATAACTTGCTCGTGCTTAATCCTAGAATGAAGACTTGGTTATCTGGTTTCCGGGTTCGGGGTGGATGGTTGATGACTCGGATAACTATCACTTAAAGGGGTTACATTGTTGTACTCAGTGTCACGCGCTTAGTCGACGTGGATAATTTCAAGAGGTGTTGTGCTTATAGACTTCTTCAGTGATGCATTGAGTACTTAGAGATTTCTCCACCGTTCTTCATTCAACAATAGTGAAAGCTTAAGTCACAAGATCGAAGGATTCTTATTCAGTTTCACGTTTGATGTATCCGGTTCATTCTTTCAGTGGTCACTTCAAATTTCTTTCACGTGGGGTGGTAAAGGTGGCCATGGAGAGTTTATGAGAAGAGATTTTCGATCAACAGCTGATTCTCACAAAATATATAATTCAACTTATTTATTATTCTCACGAGATTTCAGGTTTATGTGCTTACGATTTATTGATTCCGAGTTTCGAAACCATCAAGGGGGAAGAAGAAGACACATCGAACACACAACGAGTACACATGATGAACTTCATACCTTCTTTTGATTTGAAGACATTCCGGGATGATATTTGTCATAGCCGCAGAGAAAATCAATGTTTTAACTCGTGGCGTTATCAATCTCTAAACGGTACACTACTGATTCGAGGTTTAATTGTTTGATTGTTGCAATTAAACATCATCATTATCCTATATGCATTCCTGGGACTTAATTGACTCTGGTGCATCTCCGGAAGAAGATATGTGCATTTCCGGGACTTAATTGACTCTGGTGTTACGATGTCAACTTCATGAATGGGATAAAGAGTCCACTCCAATATTTGAGCTTCATAATTGGGATTGATTTACTTTCTTCAACTATGTGGGGGAAGAAATGTCTTGATTCTTTCTGGTATGCATAACTTGAACTCTCAGGGGGAAGAAAAATTCAGAAGAATTATTCAAGCGTGAGAAGAAAAGTTGTTGATCTACTTGGTGTACCCCTTACTTTCAATCCCTCTTAGCAACATTATCATGTTATATGATGGGATTTGCTTGTTAGATTCCGCTGTGCGCTTAATCATTCTAAGCTTTATTGAAATCTTTGAAGTTGCTTACGAGGATTGTCGGTTTAGGGGGAAGCTATTTAAAAACTTCTACATCAAGTTTATGTGGCATGAATTAGGGGGAAGCTAATTCAGAAGCTTCTCCTTAACCAGAAGTGTATGGGTTACTTAGCTCGTGCCGTTACAGTATTTCTACTACAAGTTACTTTAAAGATGAGTCGTTTTGAAGTCAAAGGCCTCAGAAGACATCATCAGCATTGGACGCTTCATGAAAGCTCTTGTTCTTAATCATTATGTACTTGTTAGGAAGAATATTGTAAGGAATTCTACACGTCGTCCCATGGGGGAAGATTGTTGGAAACTCACTTTATGTGACGACATTTAATAATTCCCATTAGTTATCATAGTCACACACGTTTAGACTAGACTAGGTTCGTTGTATAGTTTATGTTGTGTGTGTGGCTATATATACCCCTCCTTAGCTTCCAAGGAGGGGTGTTGCTTGTCATTTTTATTATTATCAATACATTTTCTACTTTCACATTCAACCTCTCTTCTCTCTCTCTAAACCAACAATGGCTACCACCACCATATTCCACCATGTTAGACCACCGGATAGCTTTTAGCAAATCTACACTTTAGCTGATTTTGGTTGGTTAACCAACCCTGCTTCGTTGATCAGTTGCTCATTTGCAGTTTGCTTTTCTTTATCTTTTTCCTTTTTAGCAGATTCCTCTTCCTTTGTTTGTATATTTTCAAGAGTAACCGACTGTTTTTCTGAAATAGGAGCATCTTTTCTTTTCCCATCATCCGTGGAGGTTTGCTCCCACTCCATGAAATCCGCATCAAGCCCATCGTCCTTGTTTCTCTTGAATACCACCTGGTATTCTTTGCATAGACCAAGCAATGTGTCATCATTTTCAAACTTTCTAAGGCCTTCTCCAAGTGTTTCAGCAAGCACTCTCCTTGCATCATATATCGCTCCAAATCGATCGATACTTTTATCAACGAACTCCTGCATAGAAAAAAGTATATTATTGGTGTATTAGTACCTTCCATATATGATACTTTATCATATCATATATGATAGTTCATACTATCATATACGAAAATTGTGACAATCTGTCAATTTATGGTCGATATTTTATTCTTAAGTGTTACTTAAAATCATTATTTTAATGTTATATTATGAACTCACTCATTTTTGGGAAGAAATTTGGGTTTACGTCTTGAAGTAGCATCGACTACGTTTAAACCGGAGAATTCTACGTTACGTGCTTACGTTTACATACACCGTTTTGGTGACAGTCCGACATTTCAGGAAATAAATTTATCCTTGAATATTATTTTGGAATTCTAAATTTGTGTTGGTTCATAAACTCACAAATTTACGAGAAGAGATTAAGACTTACGTGCATAATTTAACGTCCTTTACGACTAAACCGGAAACCCTAGGTTTACGTATTTACGTTTTTGAACTCCGTTTTTGATGAGACATTTTTTATTAGATTTGTTTTGTGTAGTTGATTCATAATTTATAAAACCGTTTTTCGTAAAACAACCCGAGGGCACGCAAATCGAGGAAACTAGAATCGAGGAGTACCCGTAATTAAATGCGGATGAGACAAGATAAACTTACTCCACCCCCAAATGGGACGGCCAAGCCTTAGCCCACACACCTTATGAGGTTTCAAGCTTATATACAAACCTAAGACACATATCTTAGCTTTGCATCAAACCACTAGCACATCAAAAACCACTAACTACAAACTAGCATCTTCATTTTTAACATGAAAAAACCACAAAACTCTCTCTTTCTCCTCTTTTGGCCATCCACTATAGCATCACCATACCACCACCATCAAAAATCTAGCCATAAACAAAGGCTATAATCAACATATGTTGAAGTCTAGTTGAAAAGATGAAGATTAGAGCTTGTTATAACATGTGAAAAGGAGTTTCCATGGAGTTTAGGGGCTGATTTTCAAGAAGGTATTCATGCATATGAAGATCTCAAGGAGTTCATTTGCCAAGTTAAAGATTTGGTAACAAGGAACCAAGTCTTGTTCATCCAAAAACTCATCATTTCATCGCTTTGGTGGTATAGAGATTATTTCTTCCTATCATCTTGTTATTTTGAATATGTAATCTTGTATTTTCTTCATTTATGTATATGTATATGATGATGAATGATGATCAAAAGTATTATGTGGGGATCTTGTGTTGATAAATTTGGTTAAAATGATTAAAAGCTACATGAAAGGATGTAAAATCATGGCTAAAAATGTAGGCTGTATAAAACAGTAAAGAACTATATGATAACTTGTTAAAGTGGCTTAGATAATTTAATATACAGTAAGGTAAGTGACTTGTACATATGTGAGAGTTGGCCACTCAATGGAATCCATAAAATGAGTGAGATATGATCAAAACAATATTGAAGTTCAAATCTGTATAGTCTGTTTTGGACGAACTGTTAGAGACATTTAGATGTTGATTGAGCAGTAGCTAAATCTGAGTTAATTGTAGCACATATCATGTAGTTTGTGCTGCCCAAAAATGAGCTTCTATCTCCTTGTAGAACTCAAGATATGATAAAAATGGTGAAAGTAAAATTCATAATCAGATTTGTAAAATAAAAGTATATATTATAAAATTAGCACTTAAGTAAAACTAATATAAAATACCTACCTAAAATCCACTAACTTATATATTATTTATAAATAAGTTATATACTTTGATAAGTAAATGTGACATTTTATAAAAACTACAAATTGATATGTTTTATAAGTTATAAAACTATATACATAAGTTTTATGTCTTTTCCGCTAAAACCGAAAGATTAACGTTTTCTTCAATTAAAACTTAGACGGTCGGACCCGTCTAATGTAAACTTTTTATAACTCATATACTGATGTATAAGTACATTTGACAAGTAAAAACCGATAAAACGTGATTATTGTGACGACACGCTGTCTTAGATGGGCAAGAAGGAAATTCGGGTTAGCTACCCATTGTTTGTTATAGTAAGGTAGCAATGTCATGAGGATTATAATAATCCAATAACGAAAATACTGTTATACGCATTGAATTACAATCCTGACTAGAAATACGGGGTCTTATTATTGATATTATGTTCGTGTTTTGGTTTTACATAACCATATTCATATAACGGTTTTTATTTAACTCTATACAATGTTATAAGACGTATCGTATGATGTTTTTACGACATTGGTTCGTATAATGGTTTTGAAGGCAAAACCCTATAGTATGATTTACAACAAAGATTTGTATAAAATGTTTTATGGCTTATTTTATGGCCTACGACAAAGAATTGTATAAAATGATTTTTGGTAATAACTTTATACCGATGATATATTAATGGATTTCATTAAACTCTATGAATTCACTCGGCGTTTTCGCTGACCTTTTCTTTTAACATGTGTTATCTCAGGTACTTGTAGGTAATTCTCGGGAAGACGACAAGAATTTATGGCCCGCACTTAAATAACAATTTCTATTCAAATGTTTTGTAAAATTGTATGAAATACTATGACTTAGGACCTATGTAACTTGATATTTATGAATGGAAAATGCTTTATTATTAAACGACGCGATTTTTAAGCGTTGTCTATGATTTGAGTAATGTGCTATCCCGTAACACCAATGACTCTTCCGCTGAACTAAAGTATGATTACTTGGGGGTGTTACAGTTTGGTATCAGAGCTCTCGTTATAGAGAACGAAAGATTTTTAAAACTAAGGTTTTGAATAAAACATTTCAAAATATTTTAACTATAAACATTTTTCTCAAAATGTCTAAAAATCTTTTGACTATAACGGTGCCGAAGAATTCCCGGGTTATCGACAAGGCCAGACTGAGAAGTGTTATTTTAATATATATATAACTTGGATTTTATATATATATATATATATATATATATATATATATATATATATATATATATATATATATATATATATATATATATATATATATATATATATATATATATATATATATATATATATATATATATATATATATATATATATATATATATATATATATATATATATATATATATATATATATATATATATATATATATATATATATATATATATATATATATATATATATATATATATATATATATATATATATATATATATATATATATATATATATATATATATATATATGATGTAATTTGATTAAATGATTGTTTGATGATTATTTTAATACTTATACGAGGCATTTATACGACGTAGATTGTCACAAGAAACCCTAACTCCCTAGCAAATCAATTGAAGCTATTTATGTAGGAATTCTAGCTATTCCATATCTGAACCAAGTTGTGGATATTTATGATCCCAACAAAATGGTCGATATTCGTAGAAATAATAATAGTAGTTGATTGTGATCTTGAAGATGAATTGGCAAGATTAAATCAGATACCGATATCATGACGATCTTTCCTTATAGATTGGAGTTTGACAAAACGTTACCACCTAGAAAGCTGTCATCTGATTCGTTGTCACCCAATTCTTAAATTGAAATCGAAAGGGTGAATGTTGCACTTGAGGCTGTCATTGGAACCATTACCCAAAAGCTTCATACCACTAGTACCTTTCCGAGAAGTTTAATTGAATGATCGTGTCATTTTCTACTAGTGACTCATTTGATAACTATTAATTAAGGAGCTATAGGATTGGAAATTAAGTGTTGTTCATATCGAACTTTTACTGCCCTTTCAAGGTCTAAGAATAAGGTTGAAAGTATTAGAGAATGAGGTAGGATATCACATTGAGTATGATTTGGTTGAAACTTGAATGAAGTAAAAATTTAACCCGTATGGAATATGAGATTGTTAAGAGGAAGTTGTTAAGTCCTGTGATTGAATTATAAGGTTTAGAATGATTGTTGGTTCGTGTTAAGGGTTGTTCCTAGGTCGTTGTCCAATAACGAGGATGCCTAGTGTCCAAGAAATAAATTGAAGAAATCTTCTTCTGAATAGGGACCGATGGATCTTCCAGGACATGTGGAACACCTAATGACTTTTGTAGATTAGTATTCATTGTGGTATCTTTTAAAAATCCCTAACTTAACTGAGACATCAGTTGGTAGGATGAGTTCTTGGAATTGTATGACATAGTGACACGTAATGTGTTACGGTACAATTTTGACTTGTTTGTTTTTAATGAAAAGGCTACCTCTGATTGCTAAATCCTACATGTATCGATGTTATCCATCTTTTCTTGCTTCTTTCTAATGTTCACATTAGTGATGCAACCATTGAACAAGTACTCATTTCGATTTGAGTTACGTTGTGGATTATTCTTTTTGAGCGCCATCAAGGTCATGAACCTCATGATTAATTGGCTAAGATCATTTCCTATCATATTGTAGTTAGTTCTTGGTGAACAACTCTTCATCACTCCTTTGCGGATCACTCATTATTTTTATAAGATAAAAACAATATCCCTTGAGAAAAATTGAATTTTCATCACCATAAGGACTATTTAAAGTGAGATTTAAAAGTAACCGTTATCAAAATAAAGTTGTTTATGAAACACCTTGAAAACCTTAATTGCTTCCATAACGAAGAACATTTCTGTAAATTCGTTTTGATTCTTATTTCATAATTAAACATGAAAATATATATTTTAAACATGATGAAAAAGTTTTGACGAACTGAGTACTGCATCGTTAATCCTAAAATTGTATATAGTTGCGCGCCTACATACAATTTAGAAGGAACCATGCAAGGCTGATTAGTAGTCACCATGAAATTATTAATAAACACTAAATTTTCTTTGAAGATTGTGAAAGATTGAATTTTTATGAGATCTGCAAGAAGTGAAAAATAGGGACATATTGTTAGGAACACCTACATATGTGCCCGTACCATTTATTCTTCTGAATCGAAATTACTCATCTGTGGAAATTGTCTTATTTGACAATTCACCTCCCCTTCTTCTCCAATTCTCTCATGGTGAGATTCTTTGGAAGAGTATCTAATTACCGACTGTTGATACCCGACTGGGTGTGTCGACGTTCCTATCATTTCTTTTGATTAGATTTCATTGGATTGACCTGGGTAACGATCCGAGGTGCTTTCGAATGCGTACTCAATTCATGAAAACATGAGATATACTCATAATCGTTAATGTTTTCGTGTTTATCTAATTTGAAATTCTCTCGCGTAAATTATGCGTTGACCTTACTCTTGTAGTGTTAATCATGTCTCCATATATCCTTGAATTTGTGAAGGATTATGAATTATTATTAGTCTTTTGAGAAGTTCACATCTTATCGACGACAATAAAACTGAAAAGTTGGTAGTGCCAGTAGAATGGATTGATTGACTATGACATAATGATTGTCCTAATTGATGGGAACTCGAGTGGAATTCCCCTAAAAGATAAGATGTTGATTATCAGAAGTGATCTAAATAGTTCTTGATGGATGACCATATCCTGCATTTAGACTTGAAATTATACCATGAATGGTTGTGAACTAGTCATAGACCTTGTAATCTAGAAAGAACTTAAAGTAAATTTATTAAAAGAAGTTTTTGTTATCTGAAACTTTAAGAGGTAATTGCTGGTGAATTGCCTAGACTTTCGCCATTAAAGCAAGTTGAATTTGGTACTGATTATATTCCCGGTGCTGCACCTGTGGCGTGTGCACTATACTTCAGCACCATCTGAATTAAAAGAATTATCGTACAACTGAGAGAGTTATCGGATAAGGCTTTTATTCTACCGAGCTCGTCATTATGAAGAGCTATGGTGCTATTATTCCTTATATTTGTTGAATTACCGCGAACTAGGTAAATTGATGATAAAAATCTATATCCACTACCCAAGATAATAGATTTGTTCGATCATTTACAAGGTTCTAGCGTATGTTCTAAAAATTTGATCCACGACATGGTTATCATCACCTTCGAGTCCGCGAAAAAGATTATCTAATCCAATCACTACATCCAGAACTTGTAATGAACATTATGAGTTTCACGTGATGTCGTTTGGATTGACCAATGCACATGTAGCATCCATAAATTTGGTGTATCACATGTGTAGGCTGTAATTTGATAAATACATGCTTGTAATCATTAAGGACCATTTGTTTGTTTCTAAGAATAAGAATGAGTTAATAATTATTTATAGACTGCCCTGAATTGGTCGAACAATGAAAACCTGTACCTTGAGTATTTAACATGTGATTAAAGTCTTAATCCTTTACATTATTTGGCCGTGTGATTAATAGATAATGGAATCTAAATTGACTCTTCAAAGATTAGAGCCATTAAGGCTTTGGGTAATACCAAAAATAAAGTGCAAAAATGTTTTGACAAATATTTATCAAAGGATTCTTAAGGAAATCATTCCCTTATACCCATAACATTTAATTAAACTCCTTTAGGGGTAAATGTTTGTGCATACCTCAAGACAACCTAAGAGGAATTGAGGAAACCATTTAAACCATGACTTGAAATTTGAAACGACAATTTTTACTTTTCAAACCAAGAAAATTTTGACCAAAGTATAAACAAGGATTTTCGAACAATTATGGATCTTATTAATTATTTTCGATAAATCAACAAAAATCGTGTTAACTAAATTCAAATTTATTTTTGAATATTTTTCTACAGTTGGACGAACTGAGAAAATTTTAAAACTTTTTACGTTTACGTTTCAAAAAAAATAAAATAAATAAATAAATAAATAAATATTTAATATTTAATTACTCGTAATATTTATCGACGTTTTAAACGTCGGATTGAGCGAAACTAATAAAGATAATAGTTGAGACGAAACTAAAACTTAGAAAATATGAAGAAAGAATTTCTGAGTGAATTGTGGTCATGATAATTATTTCATCAAGAAAGATGAATGTATATACTGACACATTATTAGAAAGGATAAAGAATTAATTAGGATGTGTTCCTTAGTAATGACTGTGCAAAATAAATTGCCGAGCAATTTAAAATATAGCCGATGCTTGTAAAAAGGATAATATAGATAATAAAAGGGGTTCGCGGCTAATGTGAACCATTAGAAATGAGAGCCGATGGCGTTAAATGTTTAAAAGATCGTTTGTGGTTTTCCTAAATATGGAGGATTTGGAGATTTAGTCATGTTGGAATCTTATAAGTTTAAGTATTCTATTCATGCCACTTCTGATTAAATGTATCTTATCTAAAGAAGTTGTACTGATGGCAAATTATGAAGGCAGACATCGCCTCATACATTAGTAAACGTTTAACTAGTGCAAAGGTCATCATCTGAATGTGATTCGATTTGGGTCATCGTCGACAGACTGACCAAATCTGCTAATATCATTCCTGTTAATGATAGATTCTCGATGAAGAAATTGACTCTTTTGTATTTAAAGGAATTGTGTAAGTATAGTGTGCCTGTATCGATCATCTCTATCAAGATTCTCGCTTCGCATCGGATTTCTAGAGATTTGCTCAAAAATCGTTGGGAACGAACCTTGATGAGAGTACTGTTTACCACCCCAATCGAAGGGACGAGGTAAAGTAACGATACAAAACACTAGAAGTGTTGTTTTATGCTTGAATAATTGACCTTTGGTAATAAACCGTATAATCGTTTTCCTTTGGAGAGATTATCATTGATAATTATCGTATTAGGATCGAGATCGAATCTTGTGAGGATCTATATGAAGAGCATCTATAGGTAGGAGTTGGTAGGAAGACACCCGACATACACCCATTGTGAGTTGGACATGTATTTTAGGTTTAAGGTTTCCTATGATGACGAACCCAACCTTACAAAATACCCGACCCTCGAGACCTGAAATTATTGTTGAAGTTAGGAGTTGATTATTGACTATCGGTAGTGGGCAGGAGGTTATGTGAATATGAAATGTAGATCTTGAAGTGCAGGATGGGTAGGGAAGTTATGCCAAAAAATTTCACCATGGAAAAATTAATTGATGATCTGAAAGATCATGGGAAATAAGTCCCCGTTGTATGGGACCTCAAGATAATGTAAAAAGTTGGTTTGAAAGGCATATAAGCTGGATCTACCCTAGGAATTCAAGGGTTGCGTGAATTATGTTCGTATATCGAACTTGATAAAATGTCTATCAAGTGAAAATCTGATTACTTCTTGATGAAGTTTAGATCGGCGAAAAGTTGCATTCATCAAAAACCTGTGAACATCATGGATAGAGAAAGTAAGTCAACATTAAGCCTGGTCGTATTCCTGTAGTTATGTTTGATGAAACTCGCGTATTGTAATGAATTACACTTGAGAGAAAGGACTGAATGTGGAGGAAATACCCACATGGCTCTAACTCTATAAGAAGCGAGTAGTAAGATAAATTGATCTTTGAGGACAAAGATCCTTTTTAGGGGTAAATGCTGTGACAATCCTTCAATTTATGGTCGATATTTTATTCTCAAGTATTATTTAAAATCATTATTTTAATGTTATATTATGAAATCACTCATTTTTGGGAAGAAATTTGGGTTTACGTCTTGAAGTAGCATTGGCTACGTTTAAACCGGAGAATTCTACGTTACGTGCTTACGTTTACATACACCGTTTTGGTGACAGTCTGGCATTTCAGGAAATAAATTTATCCTTGAATATTATTTTGGAATTTTAAATTTGTGTTGGTTCATAAACTCACAAATTTACGAGAAGAGATTAGGACTTACGTGCATAATTTAACGTCCTTTACGACTAAACCGGAAACCCTAGGTTTACGTATTTACGTTTTGAACTCCGTTTTTTATGAGACAATTTTTATTAGATTCGTTTTGTGCCGTTGATTCATAATTTATAAAAATGTTTTTCGTAAAACGACCCAAGGGCACGCAAATCGAGAAAACTAGAATCGAGGAGTACCCGTAAATAAATGGGGATGAGACAAGATAAACTTGCCCCACCCCCACATGGGACGGCCAAGCCTTAGCCCACACACCTTATGAGGTGTCAAGCTTATATACAAAGCTAAGACACATGTCTTAGCTTTGCATCAAACCACTAGCACATCAAAAACCACTAACTACAAACTAGCATCTTCATTTTTAACATGCAAAAACCACAAAAATCTCTCTTTCTCCTCTTTTGGCCGTCCACTATAGCACCACCACACCACCACCATAAAAAATCTAGCCATAAACAAAGGCTATAATGTTGAAGCCTAGTTGAAAAGATGAAGATTGGAGGTGGTTATAACATGTGAAAAGGAGTTTCCATGGAGTTTAGGGGCTGATTTTCAAGAAGGTATTCATGCATATGAAGATCTCAAGGAGTTCATTTTCCAAGTTTAAGATTTGGTAACAAGGAATCAAGTCTTGTTCATCCAAAAACTCATAATTTCATCACTTTGGTGGTATAGAGATTATTTCTTCCAATCATCTTGTTATTTTGAATATGTAATCTTGTATTTTCTTCATTTATGTATATGTATATGATGATGAATGATGATCAAAATTATTATGTGGGAATCTTGTGTTGATAAATTTGGTTAAAATGATTAAAAGCTACATGAAAGGATGTTAAAATCATGGCTAAAAATGTAGGCTGTATAAAACAGTAAAATACTATATGATAACTTGTTAAAGTGGCTTGGATTATTTAATATACAGTAAGGTATGTGACTTGTACATATGTGAGAGTTGGCCACTCAATGGAATCCATAAAATGAGTGAGATATGATCAAAACAATATTGAAGTTCAAATCTGTATAGTCTGTTTTGGACGAACTGTTAGAGACATTTAGAGGTTGATTGAGCAGTAGCTAAATCTGAGTTAATTGTAGCACATATCATGTAGTTTGTGCTGCCCAAAAATGAGCTTCTATCTCCTTGTAGAACTCAAGATATGGTAAAAATGGTGAAAGTGAAATTCTTAATCAGATTTGTAAAATAAAAGTATATATTATAAAATTAGCACTCAAGTAAAACTAATATAAAATACCTACCTAAAATCCTATATATTACTTATAAATAAGTTATATACTTTGATAAGTAAATGTGACATTTTATAAAAACTACAAATTGATATGTTTTATAAGTTATAAAACTATATACATAAGTTTTACGTATTTTCGGCTAAAACCGAAAGATTAACGTTTTCGTCAATTAAAACTTAGACGGTCGGACCCGTCTAATGTAAACTTTTTATAACTCACATACTGATGTGTAAGTACATTTGACAAGTAAAAACCGATAAAACCCGAGCTTTATAACTTATGGACATTAACGGGCCAAAATAGCCTTATTGGACTATTAACCCAACTAGTTTGGCTAAACACTAATGGACTTACTCATTAGGCTTAACCCACTTGGGACCAACATATGAGTAAAGGCCTGATATTAAAAGTATAAATGGACTAATATAAAGTGTTAAACTCTTAATGGGCTTATTGGGCCTCAATATATATAAATAAATTGAAACTAGTATAACTAGTCAAAAATTTGACTAACACATAACACTATAATGTGTATGAAGAGATAAAATCCCACTTGATCATCATCATACTTATGAAGTCATCATATATACATAGCCATTGTTTTTATAAAGTCATTGGACAAGAGTCTAAGACAAGTATTATTCGTCTAGGTTTCCATGATAGAAGCACGTACCGTACATCCAAATCGCCGATAACCGCCTTTCCCAATCAACGTGAGTTCATAGCCTCGCACTCTTTTAAATGTTTTATGATTTTTTTTATAAACCCGCGAGGGAGATAACATGTTAGTTTTAATAATATAGGACACCAGTTGTCCCAACTGTTTGCTTATAGATTTGGACCCGAATGATTGTATGACCCGATGAATGATTATATGACCCGATGAATGAGATGAAATGGATTATTATCAGTTAGGTTATGTCACTAAAAGTCCCATTAGCATGAATTGTGAACTACCGGGATTTGGTAGACGCTTATGCATATAATAGTACTATTTTGGGAAGATCACCCCAGTTCGCGCCTTGACGGTTGATCCCCGTCGTGCCACATTGATTGTTAAGCGAATTTATGTATGAGAAGATTTATATAAGCGTGATTATTGTGACGACACGCTGTCTTAGATGGGCAAGAAGGAAATTCGGGTTAGCTACCCGTTGTTTGTTATAGTAAGGTAGCAATGTCATGCGGATTATAATAATCCAATAACGAAAATACTGCTATACGCATTGAATTACAATATATTGCCTGACTTGCAATACCGGGTCTTATTATTGATATTATGTTCGTGTTTTGGTTTTACATAACCATATTCATATAACGATTTTTATTTAACTCTATACAACATTATAAGACGTATTGTATGACGTTTTTACGACATTGGTTCGTATAATGGTTTTGAAGGCAAAAGCCTATAGTATGATTTACAACAAAGATTTGTATAAAATGTTTATGGCTTATTTTATGGCCTACGACAAAGAATTGTACAAAATGATTTTCGGTAATAGTTTTATACCGATGATATATTAATGGATTTCATTAAACTCTATGAATTCACTCGTGGTTTTTGCTGGCCTTTTCTTTTAACATGTTTTATCTCAGGTACTTGAAGGTAATTTTCGGGAAGACGACAAGAATTTATGGCCCGCACTTAAATAACAATTTCCATTCAAATCTTTTGTAAAATTGTATGAAATACTATGACTTGGGACCTATGTAACTTGATATTTATGAATGGAAAATGCTTTATTATTAAACGACGCGATTTTTAAGCGTTGTCTATGATTTGAGTAATGTGCTATCCCGTAATACCAACGACTCTTCCACTGAACTAAAGTATGAATATTTGGGGGTGTTACAAAAATCATAGTTTTTTGTTTTACCTCTAGTGTTTGTGGTTTCCTGTCTTTTATTGGTTCGAGATAGAAGTCGTTGTGTTTGTATTGGTCAATTCCCATGTGGACATCTTCTTCCTTGTATTTGATGATGCTCTAGCTTTCCCAAGCACTCATTGATCATTTCTTCATGGATTCTATTCTTGATCAACCGAGAGTTCCAGCTTCTTATTGCTGGTCTTCGACGCATCACGGCTACACCTAGGAAGTATGTTGAGTCCAAGTAAAGCAGCTGGAAAATGCAACAGAATTTGTTGTCAATGCAATGAAAACAAAGAAGTTAAGTTTTTTATTAAAAAAATAGTAAAACAAAAGTTGTACTTACAAACAAGAATGTAGTTGGGCCGTAGTACCAAGTTTTTCCACCTGGTTCACTCCATCTGTTCTTACTTTTCTTCAGACATTCAATCAAGTAGGAGGACCAGTCTATATCTCTTATGGTGTCCTCCTCTCTTATCCTTTTCAGTATCTCGTAGGAAAGCTTGCCGCCATTGTCTACTCCACCCATTGTGCATCCAAAGAGCATTAGAAAGTTCATGATAAACGTAAAATTTGCCTCACTAGTCGTCTGTATCTTTTTCGAGATGGCTGCTGTTGTTGGTTTTCCATTGAGCTGATTCATCCACTGTTTTATGAAACGATCATCTTTTTCTCGTTGATACAAGCGTTTTGTATGGGTTCAGATTTAGTTCTCGGTATCTCCTCGAATTGATCACAGTTAAAAGTGGAATGATTATTCTTGGTTACAAATAGGGGGTTCGGTTTTGGTTATCTAAATTTTAAACTAAATGCAAGTAATTTAAAATAGTCGTTAAGTAGAATTAGAAGCCTTAAAGTTAAACTACAAATAATAGCATACAACCTTGGAAATTAAAACTCACAATTTAAAAACTTACAAACAAGTTTGAAATAAACTAAGTAAAAGAGCGGGAAAAACTAGATTTGAAAAATTAAGCAAAAACAAAAAATAAATCTGAGTCCGATCGTAACCCGATAGTACTCAAACAATAGTCCAGATCGCAACGCGATCGTATCCAAAATGTAGTCTAGATCGCAACGCGATCGTGCCCACTAATCGCACTCAATGCGATGATAACCAAAGTAATAGATCGTACTCACCAGTACGATGGGAGAAGGGCGATCGTACTAACAGATCGCAACCACGATCGCAACTAGTGATCATGGTCTTGATCGTGGTTCCGGATCGTAACAACTGATCGCACTCAACGCGATCGAAGCAGGGAAAGAACAAACCGATCGCACCCCAGATTGAAGTAAGTGATCGTGGGCGTGGATCGTACCAGGAAAGGGACAAACAGATCGCACTCGAGGCGATCATAGCCAGGTAAAACCTACTAAGATGGAAAAGGCGTCCAAGAGAGAAATAAGCTTAAGTCAATAAGCAGTAACCGATAAGCATTTTCAAACTTCTCAAAGAATAAATAAGCACAAATTCGTTAACTTTTGAAATCTAATATCCGAGACTTAATGAACCGAACATCAAATAAGAAAACTTTTTAAAACAAAGCTTAAAAATGAATAAGACGAAAAGACAAAGAAGCTAATAAGCATCAAAAGCTTATAGCTTAAACGTAGGAGAGCTTATGTAGGAATATAAAGATCAACCTCTTAATCACGAAACATCAAAATCAACACGAATTGAGAACCAATCGAATCAAGCATGAACTTTTCAGATTAAGATCAAATTAAAATAAAGAAAGGTAGAAATAGATTAAGGAACAAAAAGCTTAACTTGAGTTAGATTATTGAAATCCAAAATACAAAATGCTGAAAACTTGAAAAGGTAAAAATGGAGAAAAGAAAAATTATAGTGAGAGAAAGTTGAAAACTTTCTCTCTCTAAAACTAGAGAGAATGAAAAAATGAAAAACTAACTAGTTCCCCAAATTGTGAAGTGCAGACCTATTTATAGGTGTTTGATTATGGGCTTGTGAATGGGCTTTGTTCATGGGCTTCTTTTCTTCTTTCTTCTTTAGTCTTTACGTTTCTTTAATTAAACGTTTCCGACTTTAGATTTTGAGAAGTGTCGGTGAATAATTCCAACTCGTCCTATAATCATTTGTTTAATAGACTCGAGTTCTTCGACATAGATGAATCTTCCATCTTTCGCTCTATTCTTCGATAAATCTTCAAATAGGTACAATGACTTCAAATCTTTTGCATCTCTTGGACAATAGACTTCGTCTTGAGTCTTTTTCCTTGATAAAACCCGTGCAATCCCATGTTTTCTTCAATATTCATCCGGTTGACTCTGAAAACACATTAAACACAAAAACCACGCATAATTCCAAACAAATGATATTAAACACGCGTTTTGGTCATGTTTTTGTAAGAAATAAGTGGTAAAAGGATGGGTGTTTTCACACCTATAAAATCCCCTACACTTAACCATTGCCATGCCCTCATGCAATGCTTAGTGATAAAGAAATTTTACACTTTTCTCAAAATCAATCAACCTTGGCCTTATTAACATACTACTTAAACAAAAATTAAAGTACTAAGAGAAATTAAAACTTTAAAGGAAACAAAAGGATAGAAAACCATTTTCACTTGAAAATAGCTATATGGAAATAACTTGCAAAGAGATCAAAGACTTACATTAGGGCTTCGGTGCTGCGAAGATTCATCACCCTCAAGTTTCACGTTCCCCAAACTAAGCTTAAAAACGAGATCATTGTTATTATAAGTTAGCAAATCAAACACTTACACACATGGCTTAATTAAATGCTTAAACTCCCTTATTCCTAGGTGTATCTCTTATATTTTATTTTTGTCTTTAGAATGATCATGAAGATGCATTTTTGGACTTATTTCGATAGTTTATTTAGGCTGAAAGCAAAGTAGGACGATTTGATCAATAGTTAGCTAAAGGACAAAATCTCTTAAAACTGCTTCTCGGGATATCAAAAAGTTCATATCTTGGCATAACTCGGTTCACGATTTGAGACCTTTCTCTGGCCGATATTTGGCATGTACTTCATACTTCATATCTTCGAGAGACGTTCTTGAGATAATGGTCTTCTCTTCGTTATAGAGTTTCTTCACTGGGAGACTTTTGAGGGGTACTCCAACTTTGTTGACCACGACTTCATGATTATTTCTTCAATCTCTAATTGGGATTTTGAGATACAACGATCCGCCTCCTTTTCGGACTTGGATCTATTTATCCTCATACCTTGTTAGGGTCTTTTCGGATAGACTTCTCCATGATCTTTACGGGAGTTGATTGCTTTTCGTCGTGAGTCTTGATCCTTCATATTGATTTTGGGAATAATGCTTTTCACATCACTTTGGATCTTCAGCAATAAAATGGAATCCTCATGCCTTGTTAGGGCCTTTTCGGACTCGCCAATCTTCGCGCCCCGCTTCATAAGTTATGCCTTGGCTATGAACTCTTATCATTACCGAGCAACTTTTAAACGATATTGGGCTAGAAGCTAAGTAAATTTTCAAATCGTACGACCTTACTTATTGCAGATAATTTATTAGCAAGTGATGGGAGAATAGGCAAATAATTACACCAAGTGAGCTTGTGCAAGAATACCGACTTATAATTGACTCTATCATTTCTCGTTCTCTACAATTTAAAATCTCAAGTAATGAGACTCGTGGATACTTAGCCTAATAAACCAATTAAGGTCTACATGGTTAAGGATACTAGCTAGAATAAACTTGGATAAGTCTATTCGGGTTGAGTCAAAATAATCGCAACGGGCCTAATATGTCAAAGATTTCAAAACTAGCTACACCACTTTATTAATATTTTTGACTTTATTGCGGGATATATACATATGAAAGTAATGATAAAAATTTAAAAATTACGACTAAATGGCCAAAGTTAATTAAAAATTTGAAAAATGTTGAAAAAGATGATTTTCCGGTTAAATGAAGGCATTTTCATGGAAAGTCCACTTAAAACTTCGACATAAGTCCCCCTACACTTAAGATAAACATTGTCCTCAATGTTTAAGCATGTGGGAAAAGTCTCCCCTACACTTATGAAATTGTGCACGTTGGTTAAATCAAGCTAAGGAAGAGACGACTAACGTGATCAATTTAAAATGTGAGTATGAAGAAAATTGAATCACGATAATTGAGAGATAGAACCGGATTTCGGATAACAAGGGAGCACGGTTCTTCAAAGGTTCCAAAAGTGCATTCATCCCTGTAATCACATCACCACACAAACACAAAGCACCTATAAAGGTCCCCCTACACTTAGGAGGTTAAAACGGAAAAGGATAGATACTCGGGCTGCCTCCCGAGGAGCGCTTGTTTTTGATAACCGAGTCACGAGCCTGACTCGACCCAAAATTAGTTCATGGGAAACATGGTGAGGGATGGAATCATCTCATGAGAGATGTCCTCACCAAAGTACAACTTCACTCGTTGGCCATTCACCTTGAAATTAGGTCCATTAGGTTGAGCGAACTCGAGAGTACCATATGGAAAAATTTGGGCAATGGTGAATTGGCCGGACCAACGAGATTTCAGCTTGCCCGAAAAGATTTTCAACCGAGAGTTAAAGAGTAAAACTTTGTCTCCAACTTGTAACTCTCGGTTCTTAATCTTGGAGTCGTGAATGAGCTTAGTCTTTTCCTTATAGATCAAAGAATTTTCATAAGCCTCATTACGGAGTTCATTGAGCTCATTGAGTTGGATCTTGCATAGGTCACCGGCTTTGTTGATATCAAAATTAGCCCACTTCAAGGCCCAGTAAGCCTTGTGCTCCAACTCAATGGGGACGTGGCACGCTTTCCCGTACACGAGACGATATGGTGTACAACCAATTGGAGTCTTGTATGCGGTATAAAAAGCCCATAAAGCATCATCAAGTTTATCAGCCCATGAGGCACGATGCTCTCCCACGGTTCTTTCAAGAATTCGCTTTAATCCTCGGTTAGAGATTTCAGCCTGGCCATTAGTTTGTGGGTGGTAGGCGGTGGAAAGACGATGATTTACACCATACTTAGCCATGACTCTTGCGAATTGATCATTGAAAAAATGAGTCCCGCGATCACTAATAATGGCACGAGGCACACCGAATCTAGCGAATAGCGATTTCAAAAAGTTACAAACCACCCTTGCGTCATTAGTGGGTAAAGCTTTGGCTTCAACCCATTTGGAAACGTAGTCAACGGCTACAAGGATGTATTTGTTTCCTTTAGATGAAGCGAATGGACCCATAAAGTCGATACCCCAAACATCAAAGATTTCACATTCTTGAATGAAATTCTGAGGCATCTCATCTTTATGTGTGATCTTGCCTTGTTTTTGGCAAGCATCACATCGTTTAACCATCGCGTGAGCATCACGGTAAATGGTGGGCCAATAAAATCCCGAGTCAAACACTTTTTTGGCGGTGTAGTTGGGACCAAAGTGACCACCGGTGGGTCCTTTGTGGCAAGCGTCAAGGATTTCTAAAGCTGCCGGTCCATCAACACATCGGCGAATAATCAAATCAGCACATTGTTTGAATAGATACGGGTCATCCCAAAAGTAAGTCTTAATGTCTTTGAAGAACTTCTTCTTTTGTTGGGATGTTAGCCCGTCGACGAGAATTCCACCCGCCAGGTAGTTTGCAATGTCCGCAAACCACGGGGTTTCATCAGAAGTCGAGTTGATAGACATTAAGGTCTCCAGGGGAAAAGAATCATTGATTTCGTTGTTCGGATGATCCCCTTGGTAAGGATCCTCAAGTCTACTGAGATGATCCGCGGCTAGGTTTTCAGCTCCTTTTTTATCGCGAATTTCGATTTTAAATTCTTGGAGTAGCAAAACCCAGCGAAGAAGTCTTGGTTTGGAATCTTGCTTAGTCAACAACTACTTCAACGCGGAATGATCGGTATAAACGATTGTGGTGGAAAGGACAAGATAGGGGCGGAACTTTTCAAAGGCATAGACAACAGCTAAAAGCTCTTTTTCGGTTGTCGTGTAATGCAATTGAGCCCCTGTCATAGTCTTGCCAGCGTAATAGATCGGTTGGAAGTGTTTGTTCACTCTTTGTCCCAAAACTGCTCCATTAGCAAAGTCGCTAGCATCGCACATCAACTCGAAAGGCAGCTCCCAATTAGGGGTAACTAAGACGGGTGCCTTAGTTAGCTTATCCTTAAGCAAGTTGAAGGCTTCAATACACTCGTTGGAAAAGATAAAAGGAGTATCTTTTTCCAAGAGGTGGGTCATCGGGCGAGCGATTTTAGAAAAATCTTTGATGAAACGACGGTAGAAGCCCGCATGACCGAGGAAACTTCTCACACCCTTCACGGTTGAAGGTGGAGGCAACTTAGAAATAACATCGACTTTAGCACAGTCTACTTCAAGACCGGCTTTGGAGATCTTGTGTCCTAGCACGATGCCCTCTTTTACCATGAAATGGCATTTTTCCCAATTAAGAACAAGGCGAGTGTCTTCACACCGCTTAAGCATACGTTCTAAATTGGCAAGGCAAGCAGAGAAAGAATTGCCATAAACCGAGAAATTATCCATGAATACTTCCATAGTGTCTTCCACCATGTCATGGAAGGTAGCCATCATACACCTTTGGAACGTCCCAGGAGCATTGCATAAACCAAAAGGCATACGTTTGTAAGCAAATGTTCCATAGGGACAAGTGAATGTGGTCTTTTCTTGGTCTTTGGGATCGATGGGAATTTGAAAATACCTGGAGAAACCGTCTAAGAAGCAGTAATAGTCATTACAAGCTAGACGCTCGAGCATTTGATCCATGAAAGGAAGAGGAAAGTGATCTTTTCTCGTGGCATCATTGAGCTTGCGATAGTCAATACAAACTCTCCACCCAGTAACGAGACGAGTGGGAATCAACTCGTTGTGTTCATTGGGAACAACGGTTATTCCGCCCTTCTTGGGCACACAATGGACGGGACTTACCCACGGCGAATCCGAAATAGGGTAAATCAAGCCGGCATCTAGAAGTTTGATAACCTCTTGTTTGATGACGTCATGAATGCGAGGACTAACCCTTCTTTGGCTCTGGATTGCGGGTTTAAAGTCATCTTCCATGATAATCTTGTGAGTACAAAAGTTCGGATCAATTCCGCGGATATCAGAAATTTTCCAAGCAATTGCCATCTTATGATCTTTAAGCACGGCGATGAGGCGAGATTTCTCTTATTCTTTCAAGTCCTTCACAATGATGACGGGCGACTTCTTCTTATCTTCAAGGAACACGTACTCGAGATTGGGCGGCAACTCCTTAAGTTCTAAATCTGGAGGATTTTCGATGGGAGGCGTTTTCAAAGTCGGAGCATCGATAGCAATAACCGTGGGAGATGGTGGAGAAATAGTGTCTTCTTTAGGAAGGTTCTCAATGAGGCGAAGATCTTCATCCCAATCGGTGGGAGAATCGTCATTAGCTAAGTTCACATCTCCCATGGTGGCTTCCAAATCTTTCCTAAGGAAATCACTTTCTCCAAATAGAGATAGTGATGAATCAATAGAGGAAACGGTCTCAACATTTGGAAGAGAGGTAGGAATACTTTTACAAGCATCTTTGAAGTGTTCTTCACAAGCCTCATCAAGAACGTCAATACAATTAACACTTTCGTTAGAATAAGGCTGTTTAGAAAGCTTTCCCATGTTGAAGACGATTTTATCGTCACCCACTCTCATGATAAGCTCACCCGCTTCAACATCGATGAGAGTGCGACCGGTCCTCAAGAATGGACGACCAACGATCAATGGCACACGAGGGTCCATGTCGTAGTCAACGACGACGAAATCGGCAGGAAAAGTGAATTTGTCGACTCTTACAAAGACGTCTTCGGCTATCCCCACTGGATAAGCAACCGTACGGTTAGCCAATTCCAAAGTCATTTTGGTGGGGACTAACTCAGGGAGAGATAATTTCTTCCACACACTTAAAGGCATTAAGTTAATACTGGCACCTAGATCGGCTAGGGCCATGCAATTCTCTACTCCCGGGAAGTTGCAAGGGATTAAGAAACGACCCGGATCACCAAGCTTGGTTGGCAATTTCCTTAAGATCACTACAGAGCAATTCTCATTAAGTTGGGTGTTAGCAATATCAAGAAGCTTCTCCTTGTCGCTAAGAAGATCTTTGAACATTTTCGCATATTTGGGCATGTGAGCGAGAGCCTTAGCGAAGGAGATGTTAAAATTCAATTGTTTAAACATTTTTAGAAAGTTCGAAACTTGAATATCATCCTTGCTTTTGAGCTTCTCTTTCCTTAACCTTGATGGATAAGGTATATCGGAAGAAGAGGAAGTCTTTGGTAGAATAGGATCACTCACATCCTTGGGTGGAGGAGGGGTAGAAGTAAGAGGTGGAGAAATTGGGGAAGTAGAAGGATGAGGAATAGGAGCAGGTGACTCGTTTTCCTTAGTCACAATCACCGGTGGAGGTATAGGAAGCTCGGGTTCCTTGGTACCTTTGCCACTGCGAGTGGTGATTGCTTTCATCTCCCCTCTTGGATTCGCAACGGTGTTACTCGGAAGAGTACCCAAAGAAGAGGGTTGATTACCTTGGAAGAAACTAGCCATCATGTTCCTTAAGTCATTTGTTTGACTAGCCAAAGTGTTTCTCATATCAGCTCACAGATCATTCCCTTGTTTCACCATGTCTGCTTTCAAGTTGAGTACTTCTCGCTGGAGATTGTCCACGATCACATCATTAGTCCTCATGTAGATTCCAATATCTTGGTGTAATGCGGTGGGTGGGTTGGGAGGAGCATTGTATGCGGGTGGTTGATAAGCAGGTTGTTGGTAAACTTGGTTGTTTCTTTGAGGTGGATATGGTTGTTTGTGAGGTGGTATGTATGGTGCACGAGGTTGTTGTTGTTGTTGAGGAGGGCGATTGAGGTTTTGTTGTTGGTTTGGGTTGTTAGGAGGAAAACCGGGTGGTGAGAGATAGTTGTTAGAGCGGTAGCTAAGAAAGTTGCGGTCACCTTGAGGACGAGCTTGATAAGCGGCCGGAGGATAGGTACCGTATGCTGCATTCACATTCTCAGAAGGGTAGTCTTGGGTGGCGGTACAAGTGGTGTAAGAATGAGGACCCCCACATATTTCACAAGGTTGGCTAACAACATTGACTTGAGCGTCTTGAGCGTTTTTAGCGTTGATGCTGTTGGTGTTGTTAGCGGTGTGGGTAACAAGAGATTCAAGAAGCGTAGTAATTTTGTCAAGTCGCTTGTCGCTGTCACTAGTACTAGCACTAGAGACATTGGTCCGAACACTCTTAGTTTGCACACGAGACTTATTCTCAATGATATCCCAAGCGGCATTGGAAGTCTTAACCAAAATATTACCCCCGAGGCACTGTTTAGTGAATCTTGGTCATTCATGCTTAAACCATTATAAAAAGTATTAATTTGGTGCACTTTGGTAAAACCATGTTATGGGCATTTTCTTAAAAGGTCTTTGAAACGGTCCCAAGATTCACTAAAAGACTCATCGTACTTTTGTTCAAAATTAATGATTTCATTCCGCAAAGCGGTAGTACGAGAGGGTGGGAAAAAGTAGTTGATAAACTTGGTCTCCAAATCCGTCCACGTCAGAATACTTTGTGGCGGTTCCTTAGCAAGCCAATGCCGGGCTTGTCCCTCTAAAGAAAAGGGAAAAAGTTGCAAACGGATTACCTCTTGTGGAACACCATTGAATTTGACCGTATTCGTGAGTTGCAAGAACCTTTTGATGTGGTCATGTGGATCATCAATGGTACGCCCCAAGAATGGTTGAGCAGAGACCATCTGGATAAAGCCGGATTTGAGCTCAAAGTTGTTGGCTGCAATCGCGGGTATAACAATTGGATCATTGCTGCCCTCCACATGTGCTTGTAACAGTTCAATCATAGGGAGATTGTCCGGTAAAGGTTCATTGTTGTTGTTATTATTGTTGTTGAGAGGTGGGTTGTTATTGTTTTGAGGTGGGTTATTGTTGTTGTTTTGTACACCGGCCATGTCTAAGTCTTCGAGAGGCTCGGGCTCTTGATAAGACGTTGATCGTGTACGCATGCACCTGTAAAAGAACTAACAAGGAAAACAAGAAATATTTTTGGTTTTTATGGTTTTTTATTTTTTAGGATTTTTGAAAGTTTTTTATATTTTTAGGGTTTTTTGAAAAGTTTTATGAAAAAGGTAACGTTCACGGTGAACGGATCCCAAAATCCAAGTTCTCACAAAAAACTGGTAATCTTAACGAGAAGAGCCGGCAGCGGCGCCATTTGATACAAGCGTTTTGTATGGGTTCAGATTTAGTTCTCGGTATCTCCTCGAACCGATCACAGTTAAAAGTGGAATGATTGTTCTTGGTTACAAATAGGGGGTTTGGTTTTGGTTATCTAAATTTTAAACTAAATGCAAGTAATTTAAAATAGTCGTTATGTAGAATTAGAAGCCTTAAAGTTAAACTACAAATAATAGCATACAACCTTGGAAATTAAAACTCACAATTTAAAAACTTACAAACAAGTTTGAAATAAACTAAGTAAAAGAGCGGGAAAAACTAGATTTGAAAAATTAAGCAAAAACAAAACATAAATCTGAGTCCGATCGTAACCCGATAGTACTCAAACAATAGTCCAGATCGCAACGCGATCGTATCCAAAATGTAGTCCAGATCGCAACGCGATCGTGCCCACTAATCGCACTCAATGCGATGATAACCAAAGTAATAGATCGTACTCACCAGTACGATGGGAGAAGGGCGATCGTACTAACAGATCACAACCACGATCGCAGCTAGTGATCGTGGTCTTGATCGTGGTTTCAGATCGTAACAACTGATCGCACTCAACGCGATCGAAGCAGGGAAAGAACAAACCGATCGCACCCCAGATCGAAGTAAGTGATCGTGGGCGTGGATCGTACCAGGAAAGGGACAAATAGATCGCACTCGAGGCGATCGTAGCCAGGTAAAACCTACTAAGATGGAAAAGGCGTCCAAGAGAGAAATAAGATTAAGTCAATAAGCAGTAAACGATAAGCCTTTTCAAACTTCTCAAAGAATAAATAAGCACAAATTCGTTAACTTTTGAAATATAATATCCGAGACTTAATGAACCGAACATCAAATAAGAAAACTTTTTAAAACAAAGCTTAAAAATGAATAAGCCGAAAAGACAAAGAAGCTAATAAGCATCAAAAGCTTATAGCTTAAACGTAGGAGAGATTTTGTAGGAATATAAAGATCAACCTCTTAATCACGAAACATCAAAATCAACACGGATTGAGAACCAATCGAATCAAGCATGAACTTTTCGGATTAAGATCAAATTAAAATAAAGAAAGGTAGAAATAGATTAAGGAACAAAAAGCTTAACTTGAATTGGATTAGTGAAATCCAAAATACAAAAAGCTTAAAACTTGAAAAGGTAAAAATGGAGAAAAGAAAAATTCTAGTAAGAGAAAGTTGAGAACTTTCTCTCTCTAAAACTAGAGAGAATGAAAAAATGAAAAACTAACTAGTTCCCCAAATTGTGAAGTGTAGGCCTATTTATAGGTGTTTGATTATGGGCTTGTGAATGGGCTTTGTTCATGGGCTTCTTTTCTTCTTTCTTCTTTAGTCTTTACGTTTCTTTAATTAAACGTTTCTGACTTTGGATTTTGAGAAGTGTCGGTGAATAATTCCAGCTCGTCCTATAATCATTTGTTTAATAGACTCGAGTTCTTCGACATAGATGAATCTTCCATCTTTGGCTCTATTCTTCGATAAATCTTCAAATAGGTACAATGACTTCAAATCTTTTGCATCTCTTGGACAATAGACTTCGTCTTGAGTCTTTTTCCTTGATAAAACCCGTGCAATCCCATGTTTTCTTCAATATTCATCCGGTTGACTCTGAAAACACATTAAACACAAAAACCACGCATAATTCCAAACAAATGATATTAAACACGCGTTTTGGTCTTGTTTTAGTAAGAAATAAGTGGTAAAAGGATGGGTGTTTTCACACCTATCACTCGTTCTTGCAGTTCATCAAGTGAGATTGTTCCATCTTGAACACCAATCATATCCTGCACCTTCTCTGTTGTTATTTTAATTGATCCCTTTTGAAGTCTTAGTTCCATGCTCTAAGGATGGAATTTCTCGACAACAAAGTACAATAGATGTGAAGATAGTTCCTCTATTGGAAACTCGATGTATCTTTTAAAACCGATATCCTTAAGAACCTTTTTTCTTTCATTTGACAATCCCATAGTGGCTTCATACATTGATTTGGGCGAGCATCTTGTCATCACAGTTTTGTATACCTTATCTTGATTTTTTTCGTCGACCCTCTACCCTTTTTTGCTTTTACCATAACCATCTAGTACTCTTCATCACCTCCTTCTGTTTCATTTTTTTTGACTTGATGCCTTTTATCGGAGAACATTTATAAACTAGCATTTTTTATGTACCAACTTCAGGTTCATGTACCTCCTCCTCTTCATCTTCAGTCTCATTCCTATCGTCCATCTGCTCATCTTCTTCGTTTGATTCCTCCACTGGAGGTCTTCTTTTTTTCCTTGTTTTCTTTATACCTCCACTGTAGGTCTTTTTCTGTCTTTTTGTCCCTTTGTTTGGACGTTTTGCTTCCTCTCTTTGTTCCAATTTTATCTTTACATCCTTTTTATCCTTCCTTTTTGTTTCTGAAGGGTTGATGAAGCTTATCTTTGTTATTTTCTTCGTAACATCTTTCACCGTCTCTTCTTTTTCAGATTCTTGTTCTTCATCTTCATTATGTTCATCATTCTCCTCGTTACTTTCGTCTTCACCCTCTCGCTCTTCTTCTCCCTCTGTCTCTTCTTCATCTTCTGCATCTTTGGGTTGTTCAGAGTCGCTTTCTTCTTTGTCAGTTTGTGTTTCGATGTATTCTTCACCGCTGCTAATTCTCTCGTCTTCTAAAACATCATCTTCCTCCGTACCACTTTCTTCTACATTTTTTACAAAGCAAAGAGATGTTTATTAGTGTATGTTTTTCCTAATGAAATAATATGATATGTAGTATATTTTTCTTACCTTGTGTACTCTCTATTGGTTTGTCAACTTTCTTCTGTCTGGTAGTTGTTTTTGCTTTGCCCTTTGTTTCAACATCTTTTCCCTTGGCCTTTGTTTGAGTGACAGCTTTAGTGATACCTTTGCCTCAGGCCCTACTTAGTTGACTGACAATGACAAAGGCTTGCGAAACTAAGTAGGGCCTTTTGAATTGAATCTTAAGTAGTCCATCAGTGGTGCAAAGCTAATTGCCCCTTTTTAGTAGGAGGCGAAAGGTTAGACCTTAGAAAGTCAGCGAACAGCGGTTCTTCTATGTAGGTATGGTGTTCCCCCTTGACTCTCCTAACGTCGAGCTAAGTGATTTCGTAACCTTTTCGTAGCGTAGTAGAATGAAGGCTACGCACCGACGCTCTCTTTTCTATTAGCCTAAGCGTCTTAGCTAACTCGCTCGCCTACTATACCCTACTATACCACTTTTAGGGTAGGCTAGGCTAACTCAGCCGCTTACTTCTACTAATGTAGGGCTAAATAGCTTAACCAATTTTCATTATTACGAACCTATAGGTCCTTAGTAGCCTTGACAAAGAAGAACAGCCGGTTAAAAGACAACGAATCTTTTGATTTATATCTTAATTATATATATTTTTATATATAATAAGAATAATGCAAATTTTAGGCCAGCTTGACAAGCTACCCTTCCTCTTGATCTGAGGTGCGAAGATCAAGATATCTTTTTTATGACTTCCATTCCACTTATTGATCCCAGCCCATAAAAGTGACCGACCACGGCCCTATTGATGAATGAAATAAAGGCTTTATGAGCCCTTCTCCTTGCTTTCTCTTGCTCTTTCAAGCGCTGCAGCTTTTTCTTTCATCATCTTTATAGTAACTGCTGATAAAAAAACTTATCAAATATGATACTTATTTTTACTTTTCTATTTTTTTTGCTTTTTTTGAGTCACATCAGTTTTACCTAAGTTTCTTTTAGGTGGTTGTTCTGTCTCCTTATCCTTGTTTTTTGTAGGCTGTTCATCTGCAATAAAAGCGCAAAGTTAGACAAAATTACATCTGTTTAAAGCATTATATGTTGCATAACTTATGAAATATGATGAATCATATATGATAAGGTTCTATCAAATATGATGTCTCATTTTTTAACTATCAAATTTGATGTATCATATATGTTAAGATATTATCATATATGTTCTAATCCTAATCCTATTGCTTTTGATTTTATTTTCACTCATCATATATGATAAGTTTTATCATATATGATAAGGTTTTATCATATATGTTTTATCAGTCTAGGAAACCATTTTTGCTCAACCGAGATGTTTATATTCACATACAAGCAATATTTAAACACAAAACTCGCTTAAAACTATCAAATGATGCAAGCAATATAATATCATATATGTTCTAATCCTACTGCTTTTGATTGTATTTTCACTCATCACATATGATAAGGTTTTATCACATATGATAAGGTTTTATCATATATGTTTTATCAGTCTAGGAAACCATTTTTGCTCAACCTTTTTAAATCTATTATGTTTATTTTTTTTTGATCTACTATCATATGGAAAACTCGCTTAAAACTATCATATATGTTCTAATCCTACTGCTTTTTATTGTATTTTCACTCATCATATATGATAAGGTTTTATCATATATGTTATACTTTTTTTTATCATATATGTTCTATCAGTCTAGGAAACCATTTTTGCTCAACTTTTTTAAATCTATTATGTTTATTTTTTTAATCTACCGAGATGCTTATATTCATATGCAAGTTATATTTAAACACAAAACTCGCTTAAAATTATCAAATGATGTTTCTTTTCATAGATCTACTATATTCATCATACATTTAGAGAAAAAGCATAGAACAATCATCCATATAGCTTAAAAGTATAAAAAACAGAGAAAAAGCTCAGAAAAAGCTTAAAAAGCATTTAAAAAGCATTTAAAAGGCTAAAAAAGCATAGAAAAAGGATGGATCTGTGATTTTATACCTCTTTGCCTTGTTTTTATCGTCCTTTGATCTGTTTTTTGGAAGATGGCTTGTTTTTTGGCTTCCCTTTCATCTTATTTGTTGATTATTTGATCGGATGTTTGTTTTGAAGGTGAAATCGTCGATGGAAGATGGTGGTTTATGTGTGTGTGTGTTTCAGTATGTGTTTTGTATATGTGTGAGTTTTAGTTAGAAATAAAAAACGACGGTTAAAGGTAGCGAAAAGAGGGGTTTAGGGTTTGGGCTAGGTAGTGAAATGACATAACTACCCCTCCACTTTTTTTTGTTTAAACGTGGATTGTTGGATTTATTTGGATGAGTGGCCCAGATTTGTCCCCTTGTATCCAAAGGATACAAGGTATCTTAAATAACCGGACTCAATAGAATATCTTTGTTTCTTAGTAAATCTTTTATAGTTGGATTCAATTTTTTATAAGCTCTTATTGTTCTCGCATAATAGAATATTGTCTCATGTTCATATGAAGGTCCAATTATAATCCTAAGTACCCTAACCAACTAAAAACATTAATTGTAAACAGGCTGTTCCAAAAAACTGTTTTGACCTACTACTGTTGTAACCTACTTTTGACCCACTTCCCAACCTCCAATTTAGTTGTCGTTTCTTGTATTCAAAAGTTAACTCAAATACCTTTCCAGAGGTACTTGGATACAAATTTAAAATTTTACCAAACTTTAGATATGATCTAAACAAGTGCCTTAAAATTCTGCCCAATTTTAAAAAACGAATTTAACACAACTAGCCTAATTAATTACCTACATCTTGAATAATTATTAACCCTAACTAATATAATAATGTTTATATCATTAAAATAGAGATTATAAATTAAACTTATCCCCAAATCCATCATGTATTGATTAAGAATAAGTAAATAATAATTAATTTGAAAAATTGAACAAGGGTTTTACTTTAGAATTAATGGAAGACAAGAAAAACTATGAAAACCCTAAAACCCTTTGTTTGGCCGTGACTTCTTGATCTCCAGGGGATTATGAAGTGTTTTTATTAACAAAAAGGCTTTATATAATTATCTAACAAGTCCTAGCCCAAGTACAAAGCCCGGTTTCCTTTTTCTTTTTTCTCCCCTATATTTCTTGCGTTTACAAACCGGCTCCCCTCCTTTTTTTATTTTATTTCTTTTTATTATTAATTAAAGTATTATTAATATTACCTTAATTTACCTTAATTTACCTTAATTTACCTTAATTTATTTCATCTCCTTAAGTCCCCAAAACACTAAAACCGTAAAACTAGTCATTTTACGCGATTACCGTAAAATACGTAAAATACACAATTCTATGAAAACTCTTAAAATAAGTTATTTACAAAATATCTAAGTCTAAAATAACTTAAAACTAACCCGTAAATTATTCCCGACATTAAATCCTTAGTCTGAGACCTCTAAACACTAATCCTCGTATCGTAAATATATGATTTACTATAATACAATACATACACATAAAATCCTAAAATAACACAATATTCTATCATAGTCACATCCATGTGAACTAATGAACACAAACTAGCCCCATTGTAATATCATATAATGTACTACGTACTACATAAACAATGACGAACATCAAATCAAAGACTCAAATATAAACATATAGCACATAAATGCACACTAAGCACATAATCAAAGTCAAACAGTCACTAAAGGCAAATCTCAAAATCTAGGGTTGTCACGATCTTGTTTCATACTGCTTTTCCCAAACATGTTGCTTGAGGTCTTGCTACATTTTTGTGGGACCCAGATGAACAGCAAATGGAGAATTATGTGTGTCGGTCAATAAGACCTCTCTTAGCGTAGGATCCTCTAGAACACATAATCTAGTGTTGGATTCTCTCCCTTACGCGTAAGCTTAGTCATGGTAAAGCTAACCGTGATAAACTTTCAACAGTTCTACGGTAGTAACCAACTAAATCCAGAAAACCACATACTTCAGTTATAGACGTCGGTCTTGGCCATTTGGTGATAGCCTCCACCTTCGCCGGATCTATGGTAATCCCTTCTGTTGAAACAATGTGGCCCAAAAATTCCACTTTACTCAACCAGAACTCACATTTGGAAAACTTAGCATACAATTTCTCCTGTCAAAGAATCTGTAGTACCGCACGAAGATGATCCTCATGCTCTTCTCTAGACTTAGAGAAGTTCAAGATGTCATCGATGAACACAATGACGAACTTGTCTAAGAATTCATGGAAAACTCGATTCATCAAGTCCCTAAACATAGATGGAGCATTCGTGAGATCCAAACGGCATAACCACGAATTGATAATGACCATAACGTGTGCGGAAAGCAGTCTTGGAAATGTCCTGCTCTTTCACTCGCAACTGATGATAGCCTGATCGTAAGTCGATCTTGGAAAAGTGCTTAGCACTCTATAGTTGATCAAACAAGTCATCAATACGTGGAAGGATGACGATTATGAATGGTGATTTTGTTCAACTCGCGGTAGTTGATACATAACTTCATGCTACCGTCCTTCTTTTTGACAAATAGAACCAGTGCGCCCCATGGTGATACACTCGGGTGAATAAAACCTCGTTCCAGAAACTCTTGTAGCTGATCCTTCAACTCCTTTAACTCAATGAGATCCATGCGATAAGGAGCTTTGGAGACAGGTTTCGCTCCTGGAACAAGCTCGATGTTAAACTCTACCTCGCGGATAGGAAGTATACCCTAAAGCTCTTCTGGAAATACAGCCGAAAATTCGGAAACAATCGGCTGCTCATGGATTTAAGGAACTTCAGAAATAGCGTCATAAATGGTATCTAGAAAATCTTCGTAGCCATGGGATAATAAAGCACGTGCTTGTAAAGTAGAAATAATTTGTACAGATTTTTCTAGTAGAAAACCATGAGGAATGTATCTAGGGGCTAAATATCGCCGAACATGACCCGCTATGAATAGAAATCAATCATAGCGCGATATACTGTTAACCAGTCCATACTCAGAATCATATCGAACTCGTGCATGTCCAAGGAAAGTGCGTTAGCATAATGGATCTTGTCATCAAACTGAAAGGAAAGCATTTATACAGTTGGGTGATACGAACGACGTCTTTCATGGGCGTGGATTTATGTAATACCTGATCAAGGATAGAGGTGCCATATGAATACATGAAGTGAACGCGGTAGATCTCGCTAAATGTGTTTCGCCCGTATCAAACAGAGCGAACACTGCGTGTCCAAACATGAACAATACGCCAGTGATGGTACCTGATATTTTAGTGTCCTAATCCACACGTGGCACAACATAATGGGTATACCCCTTGGAGGGTACCCTGAATTACCGAGGGCCTAGTTCAGAAGATATATGTGAGTCATTTGTCTTGACTCGTGTCTTGATAAAATATATGTGTGACATGTGTCTTGACTGGTGTCGTGACATGGTGTCTTCAGAAATATACGTGAGACATGTGTCTTGACTGGTGTCTTGACATGTGTCTTCAGAAAATATATGTGAGACATGTGTCTTGGCTGGTGTCTTAACATGTGTCTTGAGAAGTATACGTGAGACATGTTTCTTGACTGTTGTCTTGACATGTGTCTTGCGATGTGAAAACGAATAAAGTTGAAAATTTTGGTTATAATGCCAGAATTGGCGGATCGGTTGGACTGCTGACCCTTGGAATTTCGGGTCACGTCCGTCACCGTGTTTCGGTTGTTATTGCCAGAGTAGTTGTTGTCACGGTAGTTGTCACTATCTCCTTGCTTGTCAGCTCCATGACGGTCATTATTCTGACTGTGATTCATGTAACTATTCTGCTGAGTGGCTGGCTGGTACCGGTTCCCACTCTTATGCTTGAAAAGACAACTGAGTGACGCGTGACATATAACTGAGAAGGTAAGGACATGGGATGGGATGGAAACTTCTGGTGGATGAAGTATATTTCTCGTCTGTCGCTCTGGTCCATCGTACTCATCTCTGTTCTGTAGAATCTCCAAGCTGCGAGTAGCATCATCAACTTGAGCAACATTGGTAAGTGGAATATGCCTGAGATGATCGAGGATCGACTAGCGATTACACATGGAATATGGTAAATGGAGTACACATGGAATATGGTACATGAAGTATACGTGGAATTATTGTACATGGAGTACTCACAGAATACATATGAGATGATTGGTACGGGTGTCAACCATCTGACATGATCAAAGGAAGGTAAATGATCAAACTGTTAAAAGATTATATTGAGGGGACAACCTGATAGCCTAGCTAATCTAGTGTAGACATAACTCCATTTGCATAAAGAAGCACGAAAGAATAATTAAACGAAATCGAACAATGACTAGTATGAAAGCATGATTAGATGAAATCCACCAATGACCAGCATGAAAGCATGATTAATGGTATCCAACAATGACTATCATGAGAGCATGATTAAATGAAGTTCATCAATGACTAGCATGAAAGCATAATCAATCATGAAGAAGCATGAACGCAAAAATCAACACAAGGAAACATGAAAACATAATCAACATGAAAAGTATGAACTCATAATTGACATAAAGAAACATGAAAGCATAATCAACAGAGGTCTAACATTGACTAGTGTGGGCGACTATGGTTCAACCCGCACTAGTCAAATTTTCAAAAGACATAAACATGTGACTAAGTATGGACGACTATGGTTCAACCCATACCAGTCTAAAATGTGAAAAGGAGAAACGTGTGACTAATTATGGACGACTATGGTTCAATCCATACTAGTCAAAATTCAAAAGAAAAAAATCATGAATAGAAATCGGCAACATGTGACTAAGTATGGACGACCATGGTTCAATCCATACTAGTAAAAATTCAAAAGAAAACATCATAAAAAAAACGACATGTGACTGAGTATGGATGACTATGATTTAATCCATACTAGTCAAAATTTAAGAGAAACATCGTGAATAAAATTCAACAATGTTCTGAAAATGTCAATACATGGAAAATAACAAACGTCGGTTTAGAAAGATCCTGGTGACTACCCACTAGTCACAGGTCAAGTTTTAGAGCCTACAGGTCTATGCCTTGGCTATGATATCATAATTATAACGACCCACTTTGATAAGTAGACCGTTATGTCATAATCATGGCGTGTCATCAAAACATAATAAAGGCATAACGTCATAAAGACATAAATGACCAAAGTAAAGCCGGAATCAAACGTTGACTCCCAACATAAGCTCAACATAAATGAACATAAAGGAAAGCTAAATGGACATAACATATGTCCAACCAAAGCATAAGTATTAAAATACATAAAGGAAAGGAGTCTAAGGTAGCTCTCATCCTATGCACGTACTCTAAATGTCCAAACCTCGTCCTTCGGTTCCTGCCGTATGAGATATGAAAAGAAATACGGTTGAGCAATACGCCCAGTGAACGGATATAATGACATGAAAAGAATAATTTGAACATGGTTAATAAACAATGAAAGCAGCGGAAATGAATATCTATGTCCTAAGGAAAACCTGGGAATTAATGTATGAATATGAAAGATAACTGAAATATCATAAGTTTTACATGCAATATAATTAAATGCCCACGAGCTCATATAAGTCGTAACATATTTTCAACGTGTGCATGAATACATAGAGGGGTGACCTCGTCATGCAATTAGAGGGGTGACCTCTAGTAATAATAATCTGGGTTGAGGGATCAACTCCAATGTGATGTAGTGTAGAGCACACATTAAACCAATCACCCTGTACGTGTAAACATGTAAACATGTAACTAGGATGC